>JAQIUQ010000238.1:0-253987 GCA_030378365.1 Hybognathus amarus
AGTTACGTATTGCTGGATGCTATATTCCGGACGGATTTTTGATATCTCGAACGGTTTGGCCGTGGCGGATTTTTTTGACTAAAAAAGGACACATAAAGTGTGTTATAACTTGGTTAGTTTTACTGACAGTTACAAAACTTGCCGTGTATATTGTTTATTCCAAGCCAAACAACTTTCTAATTAACAATAAGAAGCTCGAACCCACAGTAAAGTCACACATATTGAAGCTCCGAGTAATGATCATGTCTTTCTGAAGCCTAGTCTTGAGTCTTCTGTACACACAGTCGTGTGTGTGTGTGTGTGTAGGGGGAGGGGGCTTAATCATTTCACTGTGTGTCTGGCCTGCTAAAGAAATACATTTCTTAAGCCTGGTATTTTTTAAATAAGTTTTTATTTTTATTTTTTTATAAGTAAAGGCATATAACCTGTTTAATTGTAGTGCATTGACAATAGTTTTATATAATTAGTGTATTAATTAAATTAACTTGGTCCATAAATCAAAAAGGAAGTGTGTTAAAACTTCTGCATACATTAACTGATCTTGATGAAACTTCAGCAGTGTGTTCGTTGTAAGAGGCCGATCACATGGATGTGACTATTGTGAGTCAAATATATAGCGCCACCAACTGGCAGCAGAAAGTGTTTCACTTTCAAAATGCTTTGAAATCACACTCTTACTTTTACCCGATTTGCTTCAAACTTCATCTGTATAATGTAAACACACGCCAGATGAAGAGCTGTGAAAGCATTATTCAATATCTAAGATAATGTTGCCATAGCAACGCATCAAACTTTAACATTCCTTTTTTTTGATGATTTTGAGTCTCTTAGCGGCTTTTGGGGCCCTTAATGGGTTTGAAAACTCTTGAAACTTTGCACACAGGTCAGATCCCACAGCCATCAGAGCCGGGAAGATGGTACCCGGGTGTGGCAGGGGCTAGACAGCGCCCCCTGGAACGGGGTCCAAAAACTTGGTCCATAAATCAAACACGCTTGCATGTAATAATATGAAACTCAGTACACATGTTGATCTCATCGTTTCATATATTCATATATTCTCCTCAAGCCGGACAACTTTCTAATTTACACTCATGAGCTAGGACCCACAGAAAGTCAGATATTTTGGTTTGAAAATGTTGAGTGTCTCTCTGAGCCTACACTTCTGTATGGCAAGCCCTTTTAACATTTAAAAGCTAAGTTTGACTATTCGTAATTAACATTGTAGATATCAACAACGTCTTTCTAGTCCGTAATTACATTTTGGATAGTTTGTATTATCATTTAAGATATCTGTAACGTAATTGTGACTAGTCGAAACGACAGATAGAGTATGGCAAGCCGTTTTAACATTTAATCATTTTAACCTACTAGTCTCTATTTTCATGCTACTAGTACTTATTTTTTAGATACTAGTATCTATTCCATTAAGTACTAGTACTTATTCATTAGCTACTAGTGCTTATTCTTTAGATACTAGTGCCTTTTCTTTAGATACTAGTGTTTATTCTTTAGGTACTAGTACCTTTTTAAAGATACTAGTACTTATTCATTAGACACTAGTCCTTATTTATTAGATACTAGTACTTATTCATTAGATGCTAGTCCTTATTCATTACATACCAATGCTTATTAATTAGTTACTAGTACTTATTCATTAGATGCTAGTACCTATTAAATAGATACTAGTACTTATTCATTAGACACTAGTACTCATTTCAATGGTGACTAGTAACTATTCTTTTGTTACTAGTCACATTTTTTCCAGTGACTTCTATGGTGATCTGTCATTCAGATATCAACTATTCAGTTCTGACTAGTATGTTAGTATGTATTCCAATTGTGGAATACATACTAGTATGTATTCCAAAGCAGGGGTTACGTTTTTGCACGTCGTGCAGAATAACCCTAAAGGCACCAAGGTGGCGGTGCCACCGGCTTTATATATATATATATATATATATATATATATATATATATATATATATATATATACATAATAGCTGCGAGCAGCGAGCATGGAGGGCCAAAGCCGGCGGTACGCCATCCCGGTGCCTTTAGGCACCGGGGTTGCGGTGCCACCGGCTTGGGCCCGCAATCGCTGCTCGCAGCTATATTTATATATATATATTTTTTATTTTTTTTATAAGTAAAGGCATATAACCTGTTTAATTGTAGTGCATTGACAATAGTTTTATATAATTAGTGTATTAATTAAATTAACTTGGTCCATAAATCAAAAAAGTAAGTAAATAAATCAAAAGGAAGTGTGTTAAAACTTCTGCATACATTAACTGATCTTGATGAAACTTCAGCAGTGTGTTCGTTGTAAGAGGTCGATCACATAGATGTGAGTCAAATATATAGCGCCACCAACTGGCAGCAGAAAGTGTTTCACTTTCAAAATGCTTTGAAATCGCACTCTTACTTTTACCCGATTTGCTTCAAATGTAAACACACGCCAGATGAAGAGCTGTGAAAGCATTATTCAATATCTAAGATAATGTTGCCATAGCAACGCATCAAACTTTAACATTCCTTTTTTTTGATGATTTTGAGTCTCTTAGCGGCTTTTGGGGCCCTTAATGGGTTTGAAAACTCTTGAAACTTTGCACACAGGTCAGATCCCACAGCCATCAGAGCCGGGCTGAAGATGGTACCCGGGTGTGGCAAGGGGGCTAGACAGCGCCCCCTGGAACGGGGTCCAAAAACTTGGTCCATAAATCAAACACGCTTGCATGTAATAATATGAAACTCAGTACACATGTTGATCTCATCGTTTCATATATTCATATATTCTCCTCAAGCCGGACAACTTTCTAATTTACACTCATGAGCTAGGACCCACAGAAAGTCAGATATTTTGGTTTGAAAATGTTGAGTGTCTCTCTGAGCCTACACTTCTGTATGGCAAGCCCTTTTAACATTTAAAAGCTAAGTTTGACTATTCGTAATTAACATTGTAGATATCAACAACGTCTTTCTAGTCGTAATTACATTTTGGATAGTTTGTATTATCATTTAAGATATCTGTAACGTAATTGTGACTAGTCGAAACGACAGATAGAGTATGGCAAACCGTTTTAACATTTAATCATTTTAACCTACTAGTCTCTATTTTCATGCTACTAGTACTTATTTTTTAGATACTAGTATCTATTCCATTAAGTACTAGTACTTATTCATTAGCTACTAGTGCTTATTCTTTAGATACTAGTTCCTTTTCTTTAGATACTAGTGTTTATTCTTTAGGTAGTAGTACCTTTTTAAAGATACTAGTACTTATTCATTAGACACTAGTCCTTATTTATTAGATACTAGTACTTATTCATTAGATGCTAGTCCTTAGTCATTACATACCAATGCTTATTAATTAGTTACTAGTACTTATTCATTAGATACTAGTATCTATTAAATAGATACTAGTACTTATTCATTAGACACTAGTACTTATTTCAATGGTGACTAGTAACTATTCTTTTGTTACTACTAGTCACATTTTTTCCATTGACTTCTATGGTGATCTGTCATTCAGATATCAACTATTCAGTTCTGACTAGTATGTTAGTATGTATTCCAATTGTGGGATACATACTAGTATGTATTCCAAAGCAGGGGTTACGTTTTTGCACGTCGTGCAGAATAACCCTAAAGGCACCAAGGTGGCGGTGCCACCGGCTTTATATGTGTGTGTGTGTATATATATATATATATATATATATATATATATATATATATATATACACACACATATAGCTGCGAGCAGCGATGGAGGGCCAAAGCCGGCGGTACCGCCATCCCGGTGCCTTTAGGCACCGGGGTTGCGGTGCCACCGGCTTGGGCCCGGATCGCTGCTCGCAGCTATATACTTCCTGATTTTTAAAGGGCAGGTTGACTGGGATTTCACTTTTTTGATTTTAAATAGTGTGTAATGTTGCTGTTGGTGCATGAACAGTATCTGGAAAGTTGCAGCACTGAAAGTTAGCGTTGTGTTTTGTTTTGTTTTTTCAAATGCCAGCGCTGGCTTTGTAGGCTTTATGGGCTACTAGTTTGGCTATTTTGTGTCTACGCAAACGCGTACAAACATTATGGACCTGAATTTTTTATAATACTAATGTTGTAAATGTATTTTTCATATATATATATATGCTTTATGACTTTATTTTCGATTTGATCAAGAACGTAAACTTGCCAACGCTGTTCGTGTTTAACATTAGGAGCCAGTCAGTTGCTATCGTTGCCAGTCAGATGCTATTGTGTAAAACAAACGTGCATAAAGTTAAAAAATGAAGCAAATTATCATTCAGAAACCTTTATTAAGATCCGTGTGTGGTGAGGTTCTGCTCTGACTCTCTTCGTCGCGGCTTTCTCGGTCTGATTCTGCCTCACTGATACTGCAGTCTCCACATCATTATTTACGTGTATCCACCGTCTATGTTATCTTTGGCATGCCCGCCAATCCAGCCGCAGTTAGAAAATACACAGTCCAGCCAGCCGCTAAAAAATACGCGTGTGCGCCTATTACTATGAATACAATAATTTCGCCCGTAAAGGTCATGGCCGTTAATCTTCCGGACAACGTGAGCGACAGTTTAGCCAATCACAACACACCGGGCCAAACTAACCAATCTGAGCACACCGAGGGAGTGTTTTCATAGAATCAGGAAGTGAACCGCTCGTTCAGGGGACAGAGGAGAGCACGGCTGACAATAAAGGTGAAATCTATGAAAAATAAGACTTTTAAAAAAGAAAAACCACGGATACATGTTTATATTGCACCCCATAAACACAATCATGCAAAGAAAAAGAGCAGTAAACCCCCCCCCCCCCCTTTAAAAGACGATATCTCTGCTTACACTAAACTTTCAGTGCTGCAACTTTGCAGATACTGTTCATGCACCAACAGCAACATTACACACTATTTAAAATCAAAAAAGTGAAATCGCAGTCAACCTGCCCTTTAAGCATTTAAATCTACCCTACTTTGTTAGTTAGAAGACTATACCTTATTAAAAATATTGCTTAAGTTAAAAGACCTGTTTGTGTGTGTGTGTGTGTTTTATAACACAAATGCAGTGTCCGTTCTCGGAGCCCTGCTCCCGTGAGGCGCGCGCTTCTTTCTTTAGGCCTAAATTTACCCTATTTGTCAGTTATTTGTTGGTGAAGTATAAGTTAACAGACCTGGAACAAGAAATCGCTGTTCTCAACATAACAAAAAGATAACGTTGAGTCCCCCTGATCTGTTTTCCTTGATTCGTTTTCCCTGAATAGAATTAGGCTACGTCTGTCTCGAAAACGAAAGTGAAAGACGCATATATCATTGTGTTTTTACCGTGATGAGTAGTTTCTGTGTCTTCTTTATTAAACCCAACACATTATAATGATTCATCTGTCATCCACCTTTGATTAATTGGAATGTTTTATTACTTGACCAGCCGATCCGCACATCACTATCGGCAAACTATAGCCTATGGTTTGAGAATGGACACGGGAACCACAACAGATCGGTTACGGTGGGAAAGGGTATCTGAGCATTTGTTTGACGTTTGTCGAGAGCCGGAGGCGGGCACGAATTTGATGGAGGCGGCCTGTGTGTGATTTTACAGTATATCACTAATGCAGTGTCCGTTCTCAGAGCATATTCCCTGCACGCGTGAGGCAAGCTCTGCGCCGCTTCTGTATTTCAAATCTACCCTACTTTGTCCGTTATTTGTTAGTCAGTTCATAAGTTAACAGACTCTAGTCTGTGTGTGTTTTGCAGTGTCCGTTCTCAGAGCATGACTTCTGCTCGTGTGAGGCGCGCTTCCCGCTTGCGCTGTTCTGTAGTTTTCTGACGTGTCGCGTCTCGCCTGTCTATCTGTATTGCACCATATTGAGATTCCAAAGCTTCGAATATTCGAATGTTCATTACTACCAAAGCTTCGAAGCTCAAAAATGGTATTCGGACCAGCCCTACCTTTTATTGTCACATTTAGGCTATTACCAGTAAAACTGTGACAATGCGTCTTAATTTACAATATGTATAACAGTTTAAGGAATTAGCATGAAAAACAATTACAAAAATATTTCATTTTAACACAAAAAACAGAACATAACAAGAATTTGTGTAGCCTAAACAGACCTACCTAATTATAGTTTACTGAAGCATAATGTTCTGTTAGCTCTGTTTCTGATTTGCTTTAAGACAGGTGAATATCAAAGAAGGATCAAATCCATTTATATTGCATATTAGTGCAAATGTTTTGCATAAACTGAAGGTGACTGTAGCAAAGGATTTCAAACATTCAAACACTCTCTGCTTGCTCATCTTCCCCTTCATGTCTAAAGTGAAATGAAGTCTCTACAAATAAAGATTATGTCAATTTACATCATTAGACCAATAGGAAGCAGCAAGTGAGTGTTAAATGTATTCTTTTTTCATTGAATCGTCCATTCAAAAGATTCGTTCAGAAGTGGTGAATCATTCATTAACTAAAAAGTATTTGTGGAGTATCAAACAAGTATTCATAAAAAATAATAATACATAGATTTGAGTCATTAATTGTCTGATGTTTTATATTCATGATCTCCATTTTAAACATAACACAACAAGAACTATATTTTAAACAAAACTGGTTCTCATTTTATCCAGAATTATGTGGCTCTTGTTCGAAGACGAATGTCTGCTCATCTGTGTTTTTTTGTACCTGAGTGTGAGAGACTGCTATTGCTGCTGCTGAGTAGCTTTATCATGGTGTGTGGAAAGCTGGGGAACGGCTGCTGATAGAGCGCACCGAATCAAATGCGGTGCGTGTATTTCTTCAAATTGACCCCATGTCTCGAAGCAAATGTTTCATCATATTGGAGGTGCATCATTTGAAAAGCTTAAAAGTTTGCCGCGCTTCTGCCATTGTAAATACTTAACTTGCAAACGCATGTGCGGCAGGCAGGTCCTGGCAGATCAATGCAACAGTAAACAAATGCTCACTTTCATTCACCAGACGCGCGTGCGCGAGCGGAGCGAGCATCAAAGTAAGGAATCGATAAGAGGAATCGAAATGCGCGTGTCTTCATGGAATCCCTGGTTTTGGCATTTTGGAGACCGGTTCTAACTGAAACGTGTTCATTTAACTGATACCGAACCCTAGTGATGAGGATTTTCTTTTAAATCTGAACAGACACAAAGATTTCTAGACATTTCTCTGTCTCTAATGATGTTTTTGTGTCTTGTGCTGCAGGTGAATGGTTTCGCAGTTATGTGGATCTCTCATGTGAAGGCATGAACTGGATGAGACGGGAGTCGCTCAAAGGTGGTGAATGAGACGGTGAATGAGCGCTGGGAAGTGTGTCTCACGATGAGTGAGAAGGGCTTCCAGCAAATCAGCTTCGTCAACAGTATTGCCACCACCAAGGTCTCCTGAAACACACCGCTACTTATTCCTGAAACTAGGGATGTAGAAAGTTAAACATTTTTCAGATTTGTGGGTTGGCTGTCTAAATGACTGGTTAACTGAAACTTATGGATAATTAAACTAGTTTCATGTATGCAAGACCCCAATCTGGTTGTTTTAATATAGCAGTGGTGCTTTAAAGCTGATGAAATTATTTGTGCAACGTTTAGAGGAACCAACTAAACTAACATCATTAACACAGCATTCTCTGCTATACTTTACTCAGCGCTTCTGCTGGTGTTTTTTATGATTCCTCTGTTGTTTAGAATGCTTCTTTTAAAGTAATGTAATACTCAAGAGATGTGTTATATCTTCAGGGAGGAAGAACATGTTGACTATGTTGTGGACCAATTGTGTCGAAACTGATTGAAGTGGTGAAGAAGAAAAACAAAGCTGGAGTCTCTGTGAAACCATTCCAGGTATATATTCACTGCTCAACACATAAGATATAATATCTATTTAGACACTTGGAAATTTGCTTCTCTAGCTCTCAAGATGTTGAGTGCTAAGAATTTACTGTTTCAACAAGTTTTTAAGAAAATGTTTTTTAATTTCAGGTTAAAAACCATCTGTGGGTATTTGTTAATGCCCTAATTGAGAACCCAACCTTTGATTCTCAGACTAAGGAGAACATGACTCTACAGACCAAAAGCTTTGGCTCAAAATGTGCTCTCACTGAGAAATTCATTCAATCTGTAAGTGTGTGATTATCTCTTATGTGGTTCTGATGACAGAAAAGTTTCACATATTAGACTTTCATTAACAAAAGCTTCTGGACATAAAAATAATCGTATGAATTGAACTCTGCATGAAACTGAAGTTGCAACCAATGAGTTTGCACAAGACAACACGTAACATGTATTAAGAAAATCAATTGGGAATATTTGGTTTAATGCTGACTTCAATAACCATTGAGTTGTGGTAATATCTGAGTTATTTGTCCCATCATAGGCCACAAATTGTGGTATTGTGGAGAGCATTCTGAACTGGGTGAAGTTTAAGGCTCAGACACAGCTCAACAAGAAATGCTCCTCTGTCAAACACAGCAAGATTAAAGGAATTCCCAAATTAGACGATGCCAATGATGCTGGTGAGTTCATGACAGATAAAGCCCCTTTCTGCTGCCCACATCCATATCAGCAGAATTTAAAGATCATGTTCTGCTCATTAGGACTTTCCAGTGATATGGTCCTAATGAGCAGAACATGGTCCAAATCGTATTTTTAAACTCAATATGTTATATATCTTGGTACTTTCTATGAAGTAGGCTAAATGTTCAGTTTTTAGTTCATAAGGCACACAATGAGTAAATGAAGTAGGCTAAATGTTCAGTTTTTCAGTTCATAAGGCAGATGGCATGGGTAAATGAAGTTTGCAATGCACTTTGTTTCAGGGCAAAAGTCTTTTTGAGCTGTAAAGTTTAACACACTCTTCTTCGATACTGCAGTTTATGGTGCTGTTGTAAATTTTGGAAGAGATTTGATGTACTTCCATTTCTTAATGCAACCTGTTTATGGCAATCCCTACAGATTAAATGGTTTTGCTACTTCAATAATTGAACTATGGCTGTAACACATGTTTATTTTGATTACTAAATAATCTTTATCTGTTGATTACTTTGATAAATTGATTAATTGAATGCTTTTGATTAAATTATCTTAATGTATGCCAGTATTATTTGAATATTTGGGTGCATTTTGTGGAAACCTTCATCCTAAAATGAAATATTTACTCCAAAAAATAAATAAATTAGCATTGAACAAAATTAGAGACTATAGACGATATAGACTATAGAGATCTTTGCGATAAACTTTTTCACTTGAATTTGAAAAGAATGTTAAAGGGTTAATTCAGGCTTGTTTATATCTGGGCAAGCTTTCTTCGATCGTTAAAAATGTCAGGTTGAAATCCACCTCAGGAGGTTTGAGATGCATTCCAAATTAAACTGGTTAAATGAAAATGTGTCTGGTTTTTTAAACCAAATATGTAAATTTTACACTTATAAAAATAGTAAAAAACGAAACTTCTGAGAGCATATAATAGGCTCCCGGTAGCCAGATATGATCACGCATCGCAGCAGATGAGTAGCTGCTTCAAACTGACCTGCAAACTGACGCAAATGAAAAATTTGGCGAGAATCACTATTTTCTGGTTTCAAGTAGAGAACACATTCTCCCACAGATTCTGAACAACTAAATAAAATAACATGCTAATTTCTTAAATTACTATTAACATGTAAATTATTCTGACAAAATATAAACGCTGCCAGTCTAACGCTGCAGATACGACTCACTCACATACTTCAATTGAATCAGTGTCTTTTATCCCAGTTCTTCTGTGGTTGTTTGGATTATTGTAAGACAGAAATAACACTGTGTGGTTGAAAAGACTGCTTATGAAGCTATTTCATACCTATACAAGGCAGATGCTCCCTCTGGCTCAGCGGCAGCGCAAACACAGAATTGAATGTTCCGGTGGGGATTTTTGTCAAAGATTTAATAGACACGGATGAAATCTTTGTCATTTGGAAATAAAATCACATGTGTGTTTGGAATCAATCAATTGGGCAACTCGTAGTGGAGAGGTGTTCTAAGATCTTTTCCATTGCGCCTTTGAGGAAAACTGTTTGACTTCCTCTTTATGAAAGTGAGTGTCAGAAATGAAAAGTGGTGCAGAAAATGTGTTTAATAGTCAAAAAAGATGTTACAATAAAAAAAAACAAAAAAACAAATGACAGCTTGGACTTTTGGTAATTGCAATTTTTCTCAGTATTGCATATTGTACCAACTTCTTTGCTTGGCAGATTACTTAAAGTACAGTAAATATGAAAGTGCTGTTTAAAATGTTTGATTCATCTGTCAGTAACTCTTGCTCTGTAATGTAGGGGAAACATTCTTCAGATTGCACTCTGATCCTGACTGAGGGAGATTCAGCCAGTCTCTGGCTGTGTCCGGTTTAGGAGTGATCGGGTCGAGAGTCGATATGGGGTGTTTCCGCTCAGGGGAAAGATCCTCAATGTGAGGGAGGCCACACACAAACAGGTAAGCTGCATGAATCTTGACAACGGAAAGACAAACCATACTAGAAAATAAGAGAAAAGAATGTAATGTTGAAGTTCAGTATCATCAAAGGTACATGAGAATGCTTTATATTTATAAGCACTTCTAACAGACCTGGTGCAGAAGCTGCACCGATCCGTCTGTGAATTTCCCGTTCCATCCTTCCCTCACTTTTGAACAAAACCCCAATATACTTAAACTCCTCCACTTGAGGCAGGATCTCTCCACTTACCTGAAGTGGGCAAGCCACCCTTTTCCAACTGAGGACCATGGTCTCGGATTTGGAGGTGCTGATTCTCATCCCAGCTGCTTCACACTCAGCTGCAAACCGTCCCAGTGCATGCTGAAGGTCATGGTCATCGGCCAACATGACAACATCATCTGCATAGAGCAGAGACGAAATCGTGTGGTCCCCAAACCGGACACCCTCCGAACTCTTGCTGCGCCCAGAAATTCTGTCCATAAAAATTATGAACATAACCGTTGACAAGGGGCAGCCCTGCCGGAGTCCAACATGCACCGGGAAGTCTGACTTACTTCCCGGCAGTGCAAACCAAGCTCCTGCTTTGGTCATACAGGGACCGGACAGCCCTTAGGAAAGGAATCCCGGACCCCATACTCCTGTAGCACCTCCACAGGCCGCCATGAGGGACACAGTCGAATGCCTTCTCCAGTTCCACAAAGCACATGTGGATTGTTTTGGGCAAACTCCCATGAACCCTTCAGCACCCTGTAGAGGGTATAGCTGGTCCAGTGTTCCACGGCCTGGGACGAAAACCTAAATCTACTATCGGCCGTATTCCTCCTCTCCAGTACCCCGGCATAGACTTTCCCAGGGATGCTGAGAAATGTGATCCCCCTGTGGTAGGAACACACCCTCCGGTCCCCTTCTTAAAAAGAGGGACCACCGCCCTGATATGCCATCCCAGAGGCACTGTCCCTGACCGCCACACTGATGCTGCAGAAGCTACCTTGCCACTGAGGAGTTTTTGACTACCTCAGTGACTTCAGCTAGGGTGATGGACAAGTCAACCTCTGCTTCCTTAAAGACCCCCTCCAATGAAAAAAAAATTTTCTAGGTGTTAACATGTTCTTGTGTCATTTTTCTAATGTTACAGGGCGTTTCTTGAGAAAAATAAGCTCAAAGTTGCATTTCTGAGTATTTCTACATTCAAATGGCTGTGAATCAGTAGCAGACGCAAAAATGCCGACTAAAATAGACTGGAGTTGTGATGTAGTAACTCCACTGGGTGGGGCCAGAAGCTCATATCATCTCCCTCCCTCCCAGAAACTTTTTACACGTAGATAATGTATAATATTCTGTAATAGTAGTTAATTCATGTATAATATATAATAAAACACACCACAGATGCAAAATATAGAAAATAGACGGACAGGGACAACAGGGAACTTTTATTTTTCAGATAATGTTTTATTTTGTTATTTAATGCCTATAAATATAAAACAATATACATTCAGACACAGTCAATAATAAGAAACTACTGTTGTATTTCATGCAAAATACCAGCGGTCAAGTGACAAAAGAACAACTCATACCCGAAGACTTAAGAGATGAACTAATTATTTCTCTTTCCGGTACTGACAGCATAGCCTCTATGGGACTGACAGGAAGAACGAAGAGCTCGGACGCGGCCGAACCCGAGACTCGAAATATGAACTAACTTACTCTTACCGGTCCTGCTATATCACACACGGCACGGCCAGCAGACAGAGAGATCAGAGTCAGACACTGACGAGTCGACAGCTAACGTATCGAAGACACGAGAGGAGGAGAACAAACCTGATAAATATGAAGTTGCAAAGGAAAGAATGTCTCGGATCAGGAGGTGAGGTGAACTAACAGAATCAGACAGCAATAGCCTGAACTTAAGACTCAACAACTAATAAATTAATAAAACATTTGAGTTGCTTATAATTTGTTAGTGTAAGCTAGCGGGAGAGACAGAGCTCTCAGCAACGGGGAGGAGGAGGGTCGTCTCCATGCCAACGGCTCCGTCCACAACCCAGAGGCGAATTGCTAATGAGCAACTGCCGCTCTGCTGAAGTGAAGTGCAATAAAACGGCACAGGTTTTGTGATTTTGGCTAAAAATGGCATAATCATAATTTAAAGACCACTGGGAATGTTTATAAAATAGATCAAAATATGATCGGAGGGGGACTTTAATGGAAGACGAGACGGCGGGATTGAGGAGATCCTCGAAATATTCCTTCCACCGTCCGACGACATCCCCAGTTGAGGTCAACAGCTGCCCACCTTCACTGTAAACAGCGTTGGTAGGGCACTGCTTCCCTCTCCTGAGGCGCCGGACAGTTTGCCAGAATCTCTTCGAGATCAGCCGATAGTCCTTCTCCATGGCCTCACCGAACTCTTCCCAGGCCTGAGTTTTTGCCTCCACAACCACCCCGGGCTGCAGTCTGCTTGGCATGCCGGTACCTGTCAGCTGCCTCAGGAGTCCCACAAGCCAACCTGGACCCGATTGAACTCTTCTCTTCAGCTTGACGGCATCCTTTACTTCCGGTGTCCATCACCGGGTTCGGGGATTGCTGTCTCTTCAGGCACCGGAGACCTTACGACCACAGCTCAGAGCAGCCGCTTCGAAAATGGAGGTGGAGAACATGGTCCACTCGGACTCAATATCTCCAGCCTCCTTCGGGATCCGGTCGAGGCTCCGCCGGAGGTGGGAGTTGAAGATTTCTCTGACAGGAGACTCGGCCAAATGCTCTCATCAGACCCACACAGTATGCTTGGGTCTGCCGAGTCAGTCCAGCTTCCTCTCCCGCCATCGGATCCAACTCACCACCAGGCGGTGATCAGTTGACAGCTCCGCCCTCTCGTTCACCGGGTAAACTCCAACACATGGCGGCTGAGTTGGGGGCTATAGAGCAAACTCACACCAGCCCGTCCCCTCTCACCATGGGCAACTCCAGAGTGGTGAAGAGTCCATCCTCTCTCAAGGAGTGTGGTTCCAGAGCCCAAGCCGTGCGTAGAGGTGATCCCGACTATCTCTAGTCAGAACCTCTCAACCTCTCAGGCTCCTTCCCCGCCAGCGAGGTGACGTTCCACGTCGTGAGCTAATTTCCGTGTCCAGGGATCGGGTTGTCGAGGCCCCCGCCTTCAACTACCGCCCGATCCTCTCAGCACCGGCCCCTTACGGTTCCTCCTGTAGTTGGTGAGCCCACAGGAAGGCACCACATCGCTCCTTCGGGCTGATCCCGGCCGGGCCTGCCGAGGTCGGGGCTGCGCCATACCGGGCGACGTCACGGCTCCTCGATCTAATTTTACTCATAAGGCTTTTGAAGGTTTTTGAACCACTCGTAGTCTGACCACGTCGCCTAGGACCTGTTTTCCTTGGGAGACCCTACCAGGGGCATATAGCCCTGGACAACTTAGCTCCTAGGGTCGTTCGGTACTCAAACCTCTCCACCACGTTAAACTGGCAGTTCAAGGAGAGGAATTTTAATAAAATTTTAATGATTATTCGATAGTCCATCGTTAATTCCCCGAATGATCGAACTAAGAATTCAATCTGAATGCCCATCCCTACTGAATAGCCCATTAATATAATTAATATATTTACCATATTCAGACGAGTCAATGTGTGTTCTTCATGCCTTGTACAAGTTACGAATTTTGTGCTTTAATTTTTGTTTATTATCATTTTTAATGTAGTCGTTTTAATTTCTGCTTTAAAATAGTAAGCAATCAGTTGATTTTAGGTTTAGAATGAAATATTTGAATTTTAACCCTTTGTTTTCTTATAATGTAAAGCATAGCCTACATTGAGAGGCTTTATATTAAACATTGGGTAACGCTTCCTTTTACAGTACAGTACTTACAGTGTACTTACCTAGAAAGTACTGGCTAATATAAGGCAAGTACATGGAACAGGGGTAGGTTTAGGAGTAGGTTCAGGGTTAGTACTAGTTATTAACCAGTAATTGTAGTTACTAAAATAAGTACATAGTATTTACATGGGTAACTGGACTGTAAAAGGAAGCGTTACCAAACATTGTTTGGAGGACAGCATCAATTAATCGAAAAAATTATCAATAGATTAATCGATTATCAAAATAATCGTTAGTTGCAGCCCTACTGTATAGTCCTGCCCCAGTTAAATTTCATTTGGTTCAAAATTCTACTTTAAACATTTTTGCTTATTCAAAATCATGTATGTTTTGACTGATTTTTTTGAACTGATAGTTGACCCTTGCTTTGATTGTAGATAATGGAGAATGCGGAAATCAACAACATTATTAAAATTGTGGGTCTTCAGTACAAGAAGAGCTATGAAGATCCAGAGTCCCTGAAGAGCTTACGCTATGGAAAGATTATGATCATGACGGATCAGGTGTGATTATGTGCTTTACTTGCTTATGTGCTTAACAGATCTTTTCTATTTAGTATACATGTAGGTTTTTCATGAGTTCCCTAAACCTCTATGCATAATTTCTGTTATGTGTACTATCAGGATAAGAGATGGCTCTCACATCAAGGGTCTTCTCATTAACTTCTTCCATCACAACTGGCCATCTCTGCTGAAGCACACCTTCCTGGAGGAGTTCATCACACCCATTGTGAAGGTATGATAATCATCCAACAACAACAAAGTTCAGTTTATCAGGTTTTTTTATACTTGTTTCTAAAACTTTCTCTTTAGGCCAATAAGAACAAACAGGCAGTATCGTTTTACAGCATCCCAGAATTTGAAGAATGGAAGAAGCACACAGACAATTTTAAAACTTGGCACATAAAGTACTATAAAGGTTTGTTTTCTGTTTATTTGAAAAAGTCTGCATCAAATAACAAGCAGCATTCTTGACAATATGTTAACTATTTGTCAGGTTTGGGTACCAGCACAAGCAAAGAAGCAAAGGAATATTTTGCTGACATGGAAAGACATCGAATTATGTTCAAGTACAATGGCACTGAAGATGATGCAGCCATTACACTGGTTAGTTTTTTTTCGCTGATGTTTATAATGTTGGATCTTTTTAATACTGCTTTTAGTGCAACATTACATTTATTTAGATATTAATTGCATATAACTTTGATATATTGGTTGACATTGTCTGTGATCTCTGCTCAGGCTTTCAGTAAGAAGAAAACGGATGACAGGAAAGAGTGGCTTACTAATTTCATGGAGGACAGGCGGCAGAGGAGGATACATGGACTGCCTGAGGTACCGCTGTTAGTTACACACTACTGCTCAAATGAAAGAGAAATGTTTCTAATGATAAACATAACACTCTTAATACAATCTTTATAAGTAAGAAACATATTATTAGGACCTGCTCACACAAAACAAGTGTGTGAATGTATTAGGGGGGGGGGGACAAACAGTGTATGATAATGTGTATGATATGATAATAATGAATGAACATGAAGGTCTCTAGCTTAATATTTTGCCAACAAACTAAAATCGAAACCATGATATGGCTTTGCCTTTATAAAACAGAACAAAACTTTAAGAATAGGCATCCTGTTAGTGCTGGGTTATTTAAAGAAAAGTGTGCACTTTGCTCACACAATCAGATTCAGAATGGTTATCTGGTATTTTCTCCTAAATAAAAGCTTAAGGGTTTATTTCTTGCAAGTGAAGAAATTAGGACAAAAGTATTTTAATTTTCCTATATTATAGTGTAATGTAGGCTAAAATATACTTTGAAATATCAATTTTCATTTATATAGTACATTTAAAGGCTATATGGATGTTATGTCATAGGAATAATTATATAAATCATTATTATTACATTATTATAATAATGGTTTGGCATCCTAAAACACCATTGATAATGTAAAGTAGACTGAGGCCTCGTCCACACGAAGCCAGAGCTTCACCTATCCTATTTTTTTTCCTCGTTCTAAAAAAAAAGTCCGTAAACACGGCGGCGTCTGAAAATATATCTGCGTCCACACGAAACCGACTGAAAACGATGTAGTGAGACATCCCAGACCAGTATCCGACGCTGCAATTCTGCAATAGATTTCCACTAAAAATGCGAGAAGAAGACTTAGACCATGCGCATTAAACCTTGCGCGCTGTAGGCAGTAAAATAAAAGGCTATGAAATATTATGCACAGTTGCTTATTTTCTTTTTACCAAGAACTTTATTTGAACAACCATAAATTGCCTGGTACAAAATAGGAGTCAAGATATTCGATTAGTTAGCGGACTCATAAAGCTTGCCACAAAGACCGGCAAAAGTAACGAATGTGTCAAATATAGACATTTTATTTCGTTATTAATAAACTAATGTTTTCTGTGTCATTCTTGACTGAAAAGAGGAAGTTGATGATGCTGCTGACTCGCCACTTCACAGTATTGTGAACGCGCCTATGGAGTAACGTAGGCTAATACACTTCATACGGATTAGGCTATAAGAGAGAGTAGCCTATCTGTTTCTGTTCGTTTTTAATTGTTGTTTGTCGATGTTGTTTAAACGTAGCCATTTCAAGATTTCTATAGCCTATATTTCTGAGTTTTCGGTTCATTTATGAGACAAGCTCCAGTTCAAGAGCAATGCAAGTTATTTCGCGCTGGAGCGTCCACGTCCTGATTATGGCTATTGTCTGCTATACACTCACCGGCCACTTTATTAGGTACACCTGTCCAACTGCTCGTTAACACTTAATTTCTAAGCAGCCAATCACATGGCGGCAACTCAGTGCATTTAGGCATGTAGACATGGTCAAGACAATCTCCTGCAGTTCAAACTGAGCATCAGTATGGGGAAGAAAGGTGATTTGAGTGACTTTCGAGCTAATAGAAGGGCAACAGTGACTCAAATAACTACCCGTTACAACCAAGGTGGGCAGAAGAGCATCTCTGAATGCACAGTACGTCAAACTTTGAGGCAGATGGGCTACAGCAGCAGAAGACCACACCGGGTGCCACTCCTTTCAGCAAAGAACAGGAAACTGAGGCTACAATTTGCACAAGCTCATCGAAATTGGACAATAGAAGATTGGAAAAACGTTGCCTGGTCTGATGAGTCTCGATTTCTGCTGCGACATTCGGATGGTAGGGTCAGAATTTGGCGTCTACAACATGAAAGCATGGATCCATCCTGCCTTGTATCAACAGTTCAGGCTGGTGGTGGTGGTGTCATGGTGTGGGGAATATTTTCTTGGCACTCTTTGGGCCCCTTGGTACCAATTGAGCATCGTTGCAACGCCACAGCCTACCTGAGTATTGTTGCTGACCATGTCCATCCCTTTATGATCACAATGTACCCAACTTCTGATGGCTACTTTCAGCAGGATAATGCGCCATGTCATAAAGCTGGAATCATCTCAGAGTGGTTTCTTGAACATGACAATGAGTTCGCTGTACTCAAATGGCCTCCACAGTCACCAGATCTCAATCCAATAGAGCATCTTTGGGATGTGGTGGAACGGGAGATTCGCATCATGGATGTGCAGCCGACAAATCTGCAGCAACTGTGTGATGCCATCATGTCAATATGGACCAAACTCCCTGAGGAATGCTTCCAGCACCTTGTTGAATCTATGCCACGAAGAATTGAGGCAGTTCTGAAGGCAAAAGGGGGTCCAACCCGTTACTAGCATGGGGTACCTAATAAAGTGGCCGGTGAGTTTATATTCTTAAATCGGATTTTATTCTGGCATGTTGAATTATTCATATAACAAAAAGTTTTTTTATAATTGTCCGGAGCTCTGGAAGAAAATAGAGATCAGACCTCTTTAATTGAATACATAGCGTTGGTATAGCATACTGAATTTACAGCCCCACAAATTTATTAGGGCCTTCTGAAAAGAATGTTCGCAAAGAAATTTTGCAAAGTAGTCTAATGTTAAGAATTCAATTCAATCAACTTTATTAATCCCACAAGGGCAATTCGTTTTAGAGCAGAATATAAGCCCTGTGTGTGTGTTATGTTTCTCCGTTGTGTGTGCGTCACACGTTAAATGTTTTAGAATGTATCACAACATTCAAATGCAAATATGCGTCATCCCCGACTTGAAACGGCCGTGTTTCCACCAAAGCGTTTTTCCACGCGCCTGGCGTATGTTTTCAATTGTTTTCAATGGGAGCGCCGCGTTTTTCAAACGCCATGAGAGTACTCAAAGCAGCTCCTGAGATTAGGCTGGCGTTTTTAGTATGTCGTTTTTTCTTCAAATAATTCAAGAACAATATTGGCCTATGGTTTATTTTTGTAAAACTTTAAAACTGGCCTTTACTTTTCTTGATGATTCCTCTGGTAGCTTTTGTTTGAAGGCATTCAATTGCTCCAAAAACACTAACGTTAGTAAAATTAGCCTACTGCACTTCATCACAACTGGTTACCGGATGCTCTCGGGAAGAAATATCTGTAAAAAAATACTCAAGACATTCATGCCTAACATGCCAGATGGTAACTAAATAACGTTAACGTTAACGGGTTATTTGACATTTAGCAAAACATAATTTTCTGGTTTTACCACATTAGTGTCAGAATATCCACGAAATCCAACTTTAAAACAAACAAAAGAACGCAACCTTAGACAAAAAAACAAAGACAAATACCCTACGGAAAAAAATCCTTCAAATTTGTATGGTACATTGTAACATAGGCTATTTCTTTACGTAATCTACAGTGTATTTAAATATCAGAAACATAAATAATAAATATTATTTGAAAACACTGAACAGTTGTAATCCTGGTTAAGCGCAAGCCGAGCGAACAAATGTATCTGCTGACACCTCACCTTTGATTAACACACGTGCAACCCCACCCACATTTGAAGCCATGTAAAAAAAAGACTAGTGCCACATAACTTTATCTGAACTTCTTTTAAAAATTTAACTGTTGTCAGACCATGAACACCTCTTCATTTTACAGTTCCAGGTTAGTAGCCTAACTGCAAGCCCTGAAAATGTTTTAATTTTATGATCATTTGGTTTAATTTATTACTCTTATGTTTCAGTTAATACATAACAAATTACATTAACACAAAGTAAAAGACAAGTAACCTATTGACATAGCCTTTCTAAATTATAGAAAAACGGCACACAGCCTAATGTTGAACCTACTTTGCTTAAATTTGATGGAATAATAGAGGCCTATTTTTACTTCACATTTATTTCATTTGAATGAATTTTTTCAGTATTGTGATTATGAATTTGTTTAACTACAATGGTAACCTTGAATTAATCTGCGACCTCAGCTCTCAATGAGCAGTGGCAAATTATGTCGAACACTTTAAATAAATAAACAGTTAATAAACTCGCTAATAAACAGCTACCCATTTAAGCTTCAAGAACGGTAAAACATAAAAGCTGTAGGCTAACAGCATGTAATGAGGTTCGAGTCTCGGGTCGTTTGGAGGTCCATGAAGTCGAGGTTGATGCGTTACCTACAGAGCTACCGTTAAACTGCTGATGCATTATTGTTTTATACAGTTGTAAACCCTCATTGATGTAGCCTAATATGTTTCTACTGCAATGTTTTACGTTTTCATTATTTATTCAATTTAATTTCAGTATTGTGATTAATTAATTAAATTATTAATTTAACTAGCCTACGTTTCACTTGAATTAATCTGCCACCAACTTTCAATCGCTCTGAATGAGTGCCTCTTAGCGGCAAAAGGCTGTAAATACACCCAAGTTTTACCGCTGCGGAACTGCAGCGGTAAAAAACACATTCTGGTTGATTACCTACTGTACTGCGTTTTGGACCAGCTGTAGTTTGTTTATTATGCGTCCATGGCAACCACCCATAAGAGCATTAGAAATATCTAGCCTTGGGGTCATGAATATATGAAGTGTTTCACATTTTTCATTGAAAGCATATGTCGTAATTTGGCTATATTTTTAAATTGGAAAAATGTGGTTTTACAGATGCGAGAAACGTGGCTTTCAAATTAAAGATTAGTATCAAAAAGCACACCCAGGTTCCTAATAGGGATGCAAATTATCAATTGATTAATTAATCGTTAGTTGATTGACCTTATCGATCGATTAACTGATAAACTGATAAACAAGGAGACCCACACAGTTTCCCTGAATTGTTTTAAGACAGGGTTTCCGTGGGAGTTTTAAAAAGTCTAAAAAAGTCTAAAATTTCAAAATCACAATTTAAGGCCTTAAAAAGTCTTAAATTTGCTGAAATATTGTGTCCTAGGTCTTAAATCTTTTTTAAACGGGTCTTAATTTTCCTATGTCCATGTAAATCTCATTGAAATGCTCCCGCAGCGCTTTGGAATGTTTTTTTTTTTATTTATATTACGTCGTTGTAGTTCTTAATTTGCTGTATTACGACTGCAATATAGACCAACATGCAACAGCCAGTCAGTTCTGAAGTTTTGAGTTATTGGCGGGTATCTCAGATACCACAGACAGACATAAAACAGATTTTATTCAGCTATGGGGACGTGGAAGTTTAGCGATACTTGGCTTGAAATATCTGAATATAGGATCCAATTTTGCTGATTTGGATTTTGATTTTTGAAAGCAGAGCCAACACTAAATAGCAGAGGTGCTCTGGGTTCTCCACACGGTGACAAGACACCAGTCCTACATTGTTTTAAACGATGTTTCCTTCAGGTGCTGGAAAGATAAAACGGCCTACATACGGCCTACGCTTTGGAATAGGGGATTTTATAAAAACAGAAACAGAACAAATTTCCAAAATCATGGGACCGATTTGTACTGATTTTCGCCGAATGTTCAGTTTGAATAAATTAAATTACTTTGCGAATAATTTTGTGACTTGTTGCGCGTTTCCTTTGTACGTTTTTTTTTTTTTTTGTCGTGATATAGGTTCTTAAATTTCATTCATAATGGTCTTTAAAAGGTCTTAAAAAGTCTTAAATTTGACTTTGTGAAACCTGCAGAAACCCTGAAGAAGCTTTTTCAAATGACCGGCAACAATTCCAACATGCAGATGCATATCTCACGGCACGTTGGCACCATCCCGAAATCAATTTAGTTGGAGCACAGAAAACAACCCAAAGCAGCAGCCTTCACTGCCTAGTTTAGTGGAATAATTTGCATAGTTAATACTGTTCTTTTGTGTTCAGTTTATACAGGTTTTTCAAATGTTATTTAATAAAGATATATTTTTTTTCTCTCAAAATCTTTCTTATTTCACCCCATGCCCCGCCCCCGAAGCCCCGCCCGTGATAGAATCGTGATACGATACAATATGTCTTTATTATAAAAAGCAAAGTATACTGGGGGTGTAACGATACCCTCATATCATGATTCGATACATATCAAGATACTGAACTCAAGATACGATATTATTGCGATACTCCAAGACATATTGTAAAAGGTTAACAAAAAATGTACTATTGATTAAAATGCCAAATTTGATATTAAATTGTGGGTTTAAATGAATAGGCTTGGGACCTGGTGCTTGTAATCCAAGGAAAATGGTGACATCATAATAAAAATATTCATGATTCTGAAGCTGAAAATACAAAATTATTTTAGATAATATTCTTGCACTCTTTCATATTTTTAAAATAATGTCGGGCACTTTTTACTGGTAACATCAGATCTTTGGCATTATCAGGACCCACGAATATTCCCCCATTGCATTTTATACATTATAATCAACATTATATCTAGTAGTTTGACCCTGTAAGACCCAAATATAGAAAAAAAGGGAAAAAAATGTTTTTACCTATCAGATGTTGTTGTAGGTGGCCTCTGATGCAAATAATGAAGGATTGTTAAAAAAATATGTTTTAGTAAGTTTTTAAGGAAATGTTGTAATATTGCAACGTTGGGCCTATTGGGGAGCAGAATTTCAGCATTTGCACTCACACTGTCAGAACAAATATACAGAACAACTAAGGGCTTATTTGAAGTGTGGATTGCTTACATAGCACCATAACAGTAAATAATATGAATAATAATAATAATCACCCGATAGTCATATTTTTATTAATTAGCAGTGTTTCCGCTACATTCATTCTCCCGTGGCGGGCCGCCACACTTAAAATCCTCCCGCCACGGCTGCAGCTTCTCAGTGACGTCCGATATTCTGCATAGTAGGCTAGGTATTGTGTTATTTTGTTAAGCCCCACTAAAGGCATAAAAACTTTGTAAAGCACAATCAAGTTTTCACACTATATTCCAAGACTTCTAAAGTCATTCAATAGCATAATGTGTGGTAAAATTTAGTCGCTAAGTTAAAGTTAACGGAAAGTCATCTCGCCTCAGTCATTCTCCATTCAGCATCCACACAGCGCATCGCGTTCAGTTTCCACAGTAACACGACGACTCTCTTCAAGTTTAATGTTCCCATTATTATACTTTATTTGTAGATAAAGCATAAAGGTCTATGGTTTACATAAAATGACTTTATCTTGCTGGAGTGGAGTTTATTGCCCTTTCTACATCACAATCCCTTCTCCCGGGTGTATGTTAGATTACAGCACTGGAGTCGAGAGTGCTATTGTTCTTCATGCGCACTGAAATTTACAACTGTTAAAAGAAAAGGCTCAAAAAACTGTTGCATAGATAGAATACACTAAGCATTAGAGCTGCACGATTAATCATATCGCAATCATAGGCTAATAGCGATCTTAAACCTATGCAATTATAACGCAAAATGCCGCGATTTTATATGAAATAAACAAATTAGGGCTATTAACGCAGCATCTCTTCTTTTGTGTCATCCTTTGACTAGGGTTACATGATCCCGCTCTTATTCATGTAAATGCCTTTTCGCATTTTGAACGACAAGAAGCGAAAAGCTGCCTGTGAATGCCCTGAATGAGACTCGCAGAAAGAAGCGCTCCATAACGCGCATGCACTGACCGCGTGCCCAGAATATACAGTTCTCTCTCGAGCTTGAACAAACAATAACAGTTAACACACACAATCATGCCAAAATATCATTTTGTCGAGTATCTTCATTACATAAGAAAAGTCTTATGGACGAAAGAGTTGTGCTATGAGGCGCGTGTGAGAGACGGGTGCTCTTAAAGGGCCAGCAGCGAATAAAGCGTTCTGTCAGTAAAATTAATCAAAGAACAAAGGCAAATTAGAAAATTACTCACTGATCTTGACTAAAGAACTTTTGTAGCTTTAATAACGATTATTCTATATATAATTTATAATTCATGCAGCGCAGACTGTTTTATAACTTTATTCAATTCCTGTATCCTACCTGTTAAGACAGGAAGGGCACAGGTAAATATGGTTTTTATGGGTTTATGTGGCGATTTTTTTGAAGTTCACTTAATTTAAAAGCTGTTATATTTTTTTAAGCCTAATAATTATTTTAAAAAGTTGATAGCTTTCAATTGTAATGATGGAATCAATGTTGGTTTGGTTGATGGTTTATTGATCATTATAGGTGTTAGCAATCATTTAGTTGTTGTTTTTAGTTCAGAAGTTGAGAAATAAACATTAATACACAGAATGATCACTAATCTGTGTGTGCATTTTACTTTAGAACCAAGCAAGTAAAAGCAGTTCCTTTCCTCTGAAAAGCAGAGATTGCACTTCTTGCAGAGTGTATTCGAATATCATTTTTTGCAGTGTCCGTCCTTTCTGAAATGAAGATAATAGTTGTAGGAGTTAGAGTATGTTCAAGTATAAATAATTTTAATGTAAATTAATCCTATTTATGTGATACATTCCACTGAAGTCTAGGGCTGAGACAGTTACCGCAATACCGCGGTCACATGACTCCTACCGCTGGTCTGAGCTCATCACGTTGAACAAAAACATTGACCTGCCCATGTGTGCACGTTGTGTCTAATGACATTGTGTCTTACATGGATTCAAGGTTGTCTAACCAAAACTTATCAAAAGATGGAGCAGATCCGACCTTTCGCGAGTTGGGGAGCCGATGACGCATAATAATATTCCTTTCGTATTAGAGATGCTTGGATGGGCTATTTCTTGCTTTTCAACCGCGGTTAAAAAAAAATCCATACCGTCCCAGCCCTACTGAAGACACATAATTCTAAAAGGAATATACAAACCCCTAGACCTCTTACATCCACACATTCCAGAACATTAACACCTGTCCCTGAACAATGGACCACACAACCCCCTGTGTCTGGACATCCACACCTTGAATAACCATCCTCCACAGCAGTCTACAAACACTGTCTGCCTTGCTACAAGCAGATATTTGGGCAAACAAACAAAGCCTAGATAAAAAAAAACTGCTAACATACAGAAACAATTTCAAGTACTGGTACAGGAAGACAGGAAACTCCAACCAGAAATAATTTATTCATTTAAAATTATTCAAATCTGATCTAAACTGAAAATTATAACAAATAACACATTTAGATATTGTAAATAATCAAATACATTATATTTCTGTAAGTATTTCTCCTGTATATGAACATTTGAGAAGTGCAATGCCTCCATGTAATGTGCAAGGTGCACATGCTATATTGACTACCATTCTATCCCAACGTTGTAAAATTACAACAAAGACATAACAAGCTACAAATCTAATTTGATGCATGCATTCCACAATAACCAAGTATTTACATGAACTAGACATTCTAACATTGACAAAAAAAATATTTTTGTGGTTTTACTTACTTCAGTGTTGAGATATCCAGTCCAATGAAACAAGGAGATGCGCTTCCTTCCAGTAAAGTTTGCAGGTTGCATGAGTTCACGACTTTATGACAAGCCTACATACAGATTTACTATCAAATGGCATTGCAAGACTAAACATTAGGACCCATTAACTATGTAAATTTGGTCTTAAAAAAACCCAACTAATTAGCAGATGTGTTTTTTGAAGAGCTAAATGTGATGTTGTAATTTTACAACTATGAGTCTTACAGGGTTAATGGAGTAGTACACTAAAACTATGAAAACTATTTTGGGGGACTTTCCATCGATACATGTTGTCACCATCCATGATACGTAATGTTGCATTTTTCGTATTGGGATATATTGTGGCACGATATATTGTTACACCCCTATTTTATACTGAATAAAATGCATGTTATATTGCTCAATTGATGTTTTATTGTAACAGTTGGGATACGGTACAGATAATGGCATTTATGTCGTAAATTAATAAATGATGTACAAAATAAATGATGCACAGAAAATTATGAAACATTAAGCAACATAAAATACATTTTAAATAAAAATCTATATGGGTATGCTTAGCCTATTCATCGTATTTGATTGCAGAGCGCCGTAGCGCATTCGTGCAGCACTACCTGTCTTCGTGCTTTCACTCACCCATACCTCTCACATCTCTCTCTCTCATGGAACACCGCTGCACAAATTTGTCCAACACAGCTGAATGTTAATGTTTGAGACCCAACTTTAAAAAGTAATTAGCCAGCATGCAAGGAGCCTAGCTAATAAGGAGAGCTAAGTTATTGTTAGAATACAGCTGGATTTTCGAGGTTAGCACGCTGTATATAGCTGGTTGTCCACTCTGTTTTGACCACCATATGTTTGGTTTCTTTCTTGCCGCCTCAAGTTTTAGGTCGGGTCTCTCACGTGAGAATCTCGGGTCATGTTCACAATGTTCAATTAGCCGACAATTTAATTTAATAGAGTAAATTCTTGTCGACAAATAATCAGATAATTATCGATTAACCGTTTACATCCCTAGTTCCTAACCGACGACGAAGACTTGAAAGAACAGCCATCGATTGTTAGGCAGTATTCTAGGTTAGTACTTGCGGAGGTTTTTGGTCCAATCATTAGAAACAGAATTAGGGATTTTAGTAAATAAGTAATAGAAATTATTAGTCATTCAAATTTTTGTATCAGCTATGCATTCCGTTAACTAATTAGACTTGTCACTACACCAGATTTTTATCAATCGAACAAAACCTTTGGTTTCATAATCTTCCTTAATAATGTGTATAGTAGAGGGTTAATAAACACAACTACTTGCAACTATTATACTATTATTTTAAAATTGTTTGTTGAACTGACTGGCTACTATATACACAAACAGCGCTGGCATTGGTTTACTTCTTGATCAAATCGAAAAATAACGTCATAAAGTATATATATATATACATGAAAAATACATTTACAAATTAGTACATGTACAAATTCAGGTCCAAATGTTTGGACGCATTTGTCGTAGACACAAAATAGCATAACTAAGTGGCTATTAGAGTTGAGCCGGATACTCCAAGAGGTCCTCGCTGCAGTCTGTAGCACGATGACGTAGCTGGATGGTCCAATACGTAGTGGATGGAGGTGTGTTTCGGTGACGTCATATACGCATGCGCAGTGCTGATCTCAAAGTTATTTTACATTTTAAATCACATGATTTTAAACCTACATTTGATAAATTAATCGCATGTACACCGCAAGTATTTTTTTTAAATGCGTGTATATAGAACATTTTAAAATAAAGCAATTTTATTTTATTCATATTTGCCTATGAATGGAAGCAAAAAATGTCAAAGTAGGCTAGTCCAATTGTCTCCGTAATTTTAAAGGTACAACTGTAAACATCTTAAAATACCAGTAAACATT
Organism: Hybognathus amarus; assembly: GCA_030378365.1. Classification (NCBI taxonomy): domain Eukaryota; kingdom Metazoa; phylum Chordata; class Actinopteri; order Cypriniformes; family Leuciscidae; genus Hybognathus; species Hybognathus amarus. The sequence goes on from JAQIUQ010000238.1 coordinate 26,963, forward strand.
CAAAGGAAAATGCTAAAATAATAACAGCATCAGGAAAACAATTGTCAGGTGTAGGGAAAAAAAACGAAATAAAAGCTATAAGGTTCCTCTTAATTTGCTGTTCAGTGAGACATGTCTTGTTTTCGCCACAGAGTGAGAAATAAAAAAGGTAATTGCGACTTTTTATCTCACTAGTCAGACTTTTTATCTCAGAATTTATATAAAGTCGCAATTGCAGGTTAAAGTCAGACTTTCGTGATATAAAGTCGCAAATGTGCGTTATCAAGTCAGATTCGCGTGCATAAAGTCGCAATTGCGTGTTATTAAGTCAGAATTATGAGATATAAACTAGCAATAGCGAGGCTACTTGAAATTCTGACTTTTTAATACGCAAATTGGGAGATATAAAGTCGCAATTGTGTGTTATAAAGTCAGAATTGTGAGATATTGAACTATTCTGAGGTTAAAAAATAAGTAGCCAGATTTTTTTCCCTTAGAATTTGACTTTATAACTCGTATACGAGTTATAAAGTCAAATTCTAAGGGAAAAAAATCATTATAATTGGAGATATAAACTCGCATTAGACTTTATTTCACGGAATTCTGTCTTTATAACATGCGATTGAGGCTTTCACGCAATTCTGGATATATAGCCTACTCGCCATTGTAAGGAAAAAGTCGCAATTATTATTTTTTAAATATTCTGAAAGCTCTGAAGAGCTTCCATAGCCTACTCGTGATCATTTATATTTAAATGTATTCTTGGAAGATCAATGTGCGATTGTTCACCAACTCTCTACTCTCTACAACAACTATTATTCTTAATGTGCATGTGCCATCAGCGTTTATCACAGGATCGCGTTTAAAGTCTGTTTAGAGAGAACGGTGTCGTCCCATAATTTAATAACAAAATTATCATTTCGACAGAAGTGAATCGATCAAAACTAACTTTAGCTGGAAAATAACATTATTCACAAACCGCTATAAAGCCCAAATAATCTCTGTTACATTCAATTATATGCGTATAATCTATGTAAAGCTGCTTTGAAACAATCTAAATTGTTAAAAGCAGTATTACGTTACAGTGTCCACTACGTATTGGACCATCCAGCTACGTCACCGTGCTACAGGCTGCAGCGAGGGTGTCTCGGATACTCGGCTAAAACGAGTATCCGGTACAGATAAAGCACTTTTGACGAGTACGAATATTATACGAGTAATACAAGTCAATATCTGTGCTCGGATAAAAAAATAAAAAAAATAAAGTTATGTTGAGATTAGGGCTGAGCGATATATCAATATAAATAATATATATATATTTTAAATGTGATCTGAAATTAGACCATATCGCATATCGATAGTTCAGGTTTGCACTGTGATCCTTGCTCCAAGCAAGCTGCTGACCCAGAGCTCTCGCACTGCTCCCCGCGCCCCCGTCACTCCACTTTGCATGCCTGATTAAAGCATGTTATGTTATAACATGAAATAAAGTCTTTCACCTCAGCAAAACGGACTCCCTGTCCTGTCAGCCGTTATACTGTAACGTTCAGTCGTAGCGCACACTCAATTGCACGTGCATATGCGGCGGCGCGCGCTGTATGTCTCACTGTATAAGTGCAAAAGAAACTACCGGTATACGAGCATGCAACACCGTTACGTTGTAAATTACACGAAATAAAAGCAATGCAGGTATGGTTTTCATTTTATTCACCAGAAGCAGTTTCCATGTTTCATTAACAGTTCTTGTTAGTATTGTGTATTCACCATGGTAACTGTCGTGTCTATATTAACCCCTTAATGCCCATAATTTTTCTTTGTGTTATTTTTTTATATTTTTAAATGACTGTAATGGCTCATACCAACGTTGTATTAACAAAATAAATAAATAAATAAATAAATAAATAAAAATAAATAAATCACAATTACAATCCAAGGGAATAATCTGCAATTAAGATTTTTGTCATAATCATGCAGCCCTAAGGTGAAGAAACCTGTTTATTATTTATTCACTGATTTTGCAAATGTTCATGTTTCAATAAAACTACTTGTGACATGTCATATTTGGCTTTGACTGAACATTTGCTCTCACTTTGCAGAAAAAATATCAGGATATTTTTTGTATATCGAAATTCGAAATTCACCTAAATATGGATATGACTTTTGGTCCATATCACCCAGCCCTAGTTGAGATGAAAACTCTTGTTCATTACATTTTACTTCATAATTGCAATGTGTTGTATTCATTGTTGCAAAACTTGTTCTGTAGTTTGTTTATCATGATCAAAACCATTGATCTGAAGCTCAATGCTGATGCTGTCATGTAAATAGTTATCTTATCAGCAATAAATATAACAATTTCTGATCAACCCATATCAATTGCATGCTTAAAATAACATACCGGTTAAAGCCCCGCCCATTTCAAGACTACCCGACCCACTTCCGGGTTTAGGCCCCGCCCAGTCCGAGTACAGATACAGATACAGATACTTCATATGGTTAACAGATACAGATACAGATACAGATAATGCTGTACTCGCTCATCCCTAGTGGCTATAAAGCCAGCGCTGGCATTTGATAAGACTAAAACATTATGTCTGAAATTATACATGCAAATACATTTAAAAGTATTTAGCCTACTTACAGGTTGTGGCCCAACAACTGCTTGGAACTGCTTCAAGTTTTAGTAACAGGTTCTTGTTGAATCCGGCATTAAATTCGTGGAGATTCTGGAAGCTGTCTTTCGTAAAATGCGCAACACAGAGAGCTAAATTACGATTGTAATTGTCAGGAACATAATGAAACATAAATTGTATCCATTGTTGACAAACTACAACGTCCGTGGGAAGCCCGAACACAGAAGACCCGACAGCTGGGTGAAAATAGCACACTTTCGATGAGTCGCAGAAAATGGCCTTGCCCTTTTTTGCATATTCCGGAGGGAGGGTTGATGCAAATGTATAGGCTAGTTGCCTATAAAACCAGTTGTAGTCCAATTCGAGTCGTTTTTGTAGGCATTAAAATTCCTGATTTTTAAAAGACGATATCTCTGCTTACACTGAACTTTCAGTGCTGCAACTTTGCAGATAATGTTCATGCACCAACAGATTTTAAAAAAAGTGTCAAGCTGTTTGAAACTCACTAATGTTAAAAAATGAATAATTTTCTGATCTTTCATTGTGCACATCTTTGTTTTCTTTTCACAGCAATACCTGTACGGCACAACAACACGACACCTGTCCTACAACGACTTCATCAATAAAGAACTCATCCTCTTCTCCAATTCTGACAATGAGCGTTCGATTCCATCGCTTGTTGATGGTGGGTATCTTGATTTATGTTTTTAACATGGTAAACTCTGGATTTCTTCTTAGCTGAGTAAATAAATGTTGTTGTTTTTTTGTGTGTGTGTGGAATAATTATTTGTGTATATAATGTGTGTGTGGATTATGTTTGACCGAAGTAATAACTGAAATTTCCAAATGCTAATTGCCTGTTATTTAACTGGGCTTCTAAACTTCAAGTCTACTTTCATCTGCTGTTTGCAGGTCTGAAGCCAGGCCAGAGGAAGGTGTTGTTCACCTGTTTGAAGAGGAATGATAAAAGGGAGGTTAAGGTGGCCCAGCTGGCCGGATCCGTGGCTGAGATGTCTGCATACCATCATGGTGAAGTTAGTAGCAAACATTTATTTTCCTTTCTTCTTTAATTTGTTCTTAGTCATTATCAGTGCAATGTAGACATGTGCCGCTATTCGGTAATGCAATAAATCGCGGTAATGAATATTATGCACGATAATGTTAACACGGGCATTTAAAAAAACTGTGAACAAAATACATCAGAATTTAGTTTTTTGATCGCGCAATAGCTTATTTTCTTTCAATCGCTTAAAAACACTGCGTATATGCTGTGCAAAACATGTGCACACTCTGATGTAAACAATCCCAATGTATAAGCACTGTAGTCTAATGTAAACAATCCTCACATGGAGAAGAAGCATGGCGAAAGGAAGAACGCTGCCGATGATTTATCCCCCTTCTAAAAGCAGGGCTGCCAACTCTCACGTATTCAGCTTGAGACTCATGCAATTGACACTTTTCACATGCTCTCACACCACACATCCATTTTCTCACACAGAGATAAATCGCTGCGCAAAGAGGACACGCAGACCGACAGACTAGACAGAGCAGGTTACTTTTGATATGAAAAAAAGTTTATTTCGAAATTCAGAAAATAAATACTGTTTTGGCACTTGTAAATGTGACTTGACAGATCGCTTTAGCACCTCAGTTCAAGTAAACCTTTAAGTAAAGATATGTCACTGTTTATCAATTTTTATTTAAAGATACAGTACAACTGATGCAACGTAACAAGATGGACGTGTGAAGATGGACTCTGTAATGTCAGACGATTAAAACCCCTTGAATTCAGTGAATATTTAAATTGAATATTTAATGTAAAGTTTAGGTAAAAGACTCGGAATATGAGCAGTGGTATTAAAACAAGAAACCAAAAGATGACTGTGAAGGAATACAAATTTATTAAATGTTTCATAAAGGTTTAACAGTATTTTTAACTGAAAATCCTCCAGATTAGCATCTCAAGGCACAGAAAACGTCTCGGGTTACGACTGTAACCCTCGTTCCCTGAGAAGGGAACGAAACGCTGCGTCGAGATCGACACATTGGGGAACGCTCTTAGCGTAACGCGTCTGAAGCATGAATGAAACTAGTCCAATTTCGATTGGTGTTGCGTCATGACATCACTCGTGATGTGGCATGTGACGGTGAGCGGAAGCTTATATAAGGAACCCCGGAACAAACAATGTCAGCTTCTGATTGGTCGAAGCAAGTCGTTTAAGGGCGCGAGCAGTATGGCCGAGGGACGCAGCGTTTCGTTCCCTTCTCAGGGAACGAAGGTTACAGTCGGAACCCGAGACGTTCCCTTTCAAGGGAACTCCCGCTGCGTCGAGATCGACACATTGGGGAACGAAATGTCCACTGCGCCATACTGAGAGATACGTCCTTGTGTGAAGCAGACTGGCACACTTTAAGACGAGAGAACCCGTGACCCCGGAGTAGAGGGTAGATCCAGACTGTAGTGTTTTATAAACGTATGAGGGGAGGCCCAGCCTGCGGCCTCACAGACCTTTTGAAGGGAAACACCTGACAGAAGAGCTTTAGATGAAGCCACTCCTCTCGTAGAGTGGGCTCTTAGCGCCAGAGGTGAAGGCAAATGACGCACCTCATAGGCCAGGGAGATAGAATCCACTATCCATCTGCTTATAGTCTGTTTAGAAACAGGAAACTCTCTCTTTGGAGACCCACAACACACAAGTAGCTGGTCCAATTTCCTCCAGCCTGAAGTTCTACGCAAATAAATTTCCAGGGCTCGTACCGGGCATAGCAAATGTAGCTTAGCTTGCACATCCGACACATGCGGTGGAGGATGAAAGGCCTGAAGAATAATAGACCGTGCCACATTAGATGGAACTTTAGGCACATAGCCAGGTCTAGGATGGAGAATAGCCTTGACATTTCCAGGAGCGAATTCTAGGCACGAAGGAGCCACAGATAGGGCTTGCAGGTCCCCGATTTTTTTTAGGGATGTGATGGCCAACAGAAATGCCACTTTAAAAGACATAAATCTCTCCGGAACCTCCTCCAAAGGTTCGAAGGGTGCCAGGGATAACCTCTCGAGAACCTCAGCCAGATCCCACGTGGGGACTCTGGAATGGACGGCAGGCCTCATCCTTCTAACTCCACGAAGGAAACGTACAATAAGAGGGTGTCTCCCCAAGGAGTCTACCCCTAAAGGCGTGTGGAAGGCCGCTATGGCCGCCACATAGACCTTTAACGTAGACTGGGGAAAGACCGTCAGAGAATCTACACTGGAGGAACTCCAGCACTGAAGCCACTAGGCAGTTAACTGGGTCCACCTGACGTTCTCTACACCATACCTTAAACACATTCCATTTTAAGGAGTACAGTTTCCTCGTGGAAGGGGCTCTAGAGTTAAGGATGGTCTCAACAACCTCAGTTGAGAGACCGGCATTTAGGAATTGGTCCCCCTCAGGGGCCAAACCCACAGTTTCCATAGTTCTGGCCGCGGGTGAAATATCGAGCCCTCGGCCTGGGAAAGGAGGTCCCTCCTGACTGGTATTTGCCACGGAGGGCCTGCCAACAGAACCATAATGTCCGAGAACCATACTCGGGCCGACCAGTACGGGGCTACTAGGAGCAAACTGATCCCGTACCTCCGGACTCTCTCTAGAACCCCTGGGAGCAGAGCGATCGGGGGAATGCGTACAGCCTCGGCCACGTCTGTACCATGGCATCCAGTCCCAGTGGGGCAGGATGCGAGAGGGAGTACCAGAGCGGACAGTGGGAGTTTTCTTGTGAGGCAAACAGATCCACCTCCGCCTGGCCGAACTTCCTCGATATTAGTTCCACCGTGTCCGGGTGAAGCCTCCATTCCCCGGGCCTCAGCCCCTGCCTCGACAGGATGTCTGCTCCCACATTGTTGACCCCAGGGATAAACATGGCCCTGAGGGATAGACACTTCCCCAGGGACCACAGGAGAACCTGATGCGCCAGTTTGCATAGGGGGCGCGATATCAGGCCCCCTGACGATTTATGTACGCCACCACTGACATACTGTCTGTCCTCACTAATACGTGATGACCCCTGAGGTCCGGAAGAAAATGCTTGAGGGCCAAGAGAACTGCCATCATCTCCAGGCAATTGATGTGCCACAGAAGATGTCGACCTCTCCAAAAGCCCCTGGTGTAGCGGCCTTCCATAACCGCGCCCCAGCCTGTGAGGGACGCATCCGTGGTTATTATCTTTCTCTGACACGGTGCTCCCAACACAGGGCCTAGGGACAGGAACCCGGGTTTCCTCCACGAACTCAAAGAACGAAGGCATCTGCGCGTTACTTTGATCGTGCGGAAAGGATTGCCCCTCGGGGAAAACCCCCTGGTCCTGAGCCACCACTGCAGGGCCCTCATGTGCAGCAGGCCAAAAGGAATCACGTTGGACGCTGCTGCCATGAGGCCCAAAACTCTTTGGAAGTGTTTGACAGTGATGGCCTGGCCTAGCCTGAGACTCCCTACTGTAGTCAGAATGGACTGTACACGAGCAGGAGACAAATGTGCCTGCATCGCGTTTGAGTCCCACACTACTCCCAGGAACGTAATATTCTGTTGAGGAATCAGTGAGCTCTTCTTGACGTCTGAGTCTTAACCCTAAGCACCTCAAATGATGCAGAACAATATCTCGATGTTGAACTGCCAGTTCCACGGACTGAGCCAGAATGAGCCAGTCGTCGATGTAGTTGAGGATGCGGACACCCTGAAGTCTCAGAGGAGCAAGGGCCGCATCCATACACTTCGTGAACGTGCGAGGTGACAGTGCTAGGCCGAAAGGAAGAACCCTGTATTGATAAGCCTGACCCCTGAAGGCAAACCTCAGGAACTTCCTGTGCTGAGGAAGGATGGAAATATGGAAGTAAGCATCCTTCAGATCTATTGTGACAAACCAGTCCTTGGACCTGATCTGATTCACAATCATGGGTATGGTCAACATTTTGAATCTGTATCTCCTCAGAGACCGGTTCAATACCCTGAGATCTATGATGGGTCTTAACCCTCCATCCTTTCTGGGAACAATGAAGTACCGGCTGTAGAACCCGGCTTCCCTGTCCTAGGGAGGAACTCGCTCTATGGCTTCCTTCACCAGTAAGGACTGAACTTCTTGTTCCATAACCTGACCCTGCTCTGGACTGACCAGTGTGTGAACTACCCCGTTGAACCGGGGTGGGCGATAATCGAATTGAATTCTGTAACCCTTCTCCACAGTACGCAGGACTCACTGAGATATATTTTGAAGGCATTTCCAGGCGTCTGAAATAATCTGACAGGGGGATCAGTCTCTCGAGACTGACCTCTGGTGTTATACTTGAGACATCGGTGACCTGAAACATTGAGATGGCAGGAGCTAACCGATTTACTATGTCTGCAGGCCTCGTGAGAGGGAACGCCACTGCAACACTCTCCTTCTGCCGCTGCAGGTGTGAGGAGCTGGCGGCGGCCTCATGCGACTGCTCCCTGGCAGCATACGCATGAGACCGTGAACGACGGCGGGGATGAGGTGTTTGAATGCGGCTGACTGTCGTTTTGACTCCTGAAACCTCTCGACGACGATATTCGACTGCGTCGCCAAAGAGGCCAGAAGCCGAAATCGGGGCATCGAGGAGGAATGCTCTGTCTTTGTCCCCGATGCCCGACAAGTTCAGCCACAAATGTCTCTCCGTGGCTACCAGTGCTGCCATAGAACGGCCAATGGCACGGGCCATTTCCTTGGTAGCCCGGAGAGACAGGTCAACCGCTCGACGCATCTCGCGGATGTCTGCGAACGAGACCTCCCGCTGTCGTCCACCTCTTCAGGAGGTCGGCCTGGACGCCTGCAACAGCCCCATTGTGTGCAGACATGCACCAGCCCGACCTGCCGCCATATATGCCTTCCCAACCAAACTTGATGTTACCCGGCATGGTTTGGAGGGAAGCGCCGGAGCCTTCAGGGATGACGCAGACGTCGGGTGAGAGGTGGGTTGCAAATGCCTCTTCCACCCGCGGCATCATCCCATAGCCCTTCTCTTTGTCTCCCATAATGGATGCATATAGATTAGACTGAAGAAGCCGTGGGGCGGGCTTCCGACTCGCGAGCGGGGCCGTGAGAACTGGCTGACGAATGCTGAGAAAGGGCCGAGGCCGTCTCAATATCGTCCACCAGATCTCGTTGCGATCCCCATGAATGCAGGCGGCATGCTGCCTCGACAGACGCGGGTCCTGATCCACGGGGAGCGCGCACCTCGCCTGTTTCATCGAACAGGGCGAGGCGGGAGCGGAGCATTCTCAGGGGCATTAGATCACAGTTAGCACAAACAGCGCCCTCGAGCGCTGCTCGTGCATGCTCCACTCCCAAACAAACAACACACAGCGCGTGAGTGTCACCCTCGCTGAGATAGCGTGGACAAGGGGACGCACACTGCCTGAATTGTCTCACACACTCCATCAAAATTACCTTTTATTACCGACAAACAACACTTTCACACACATATAACGCTTGCTGAAGAGCAGAAGCTGACATTGTTTGTTCCGGGGTTCCTTATATAAGCTTCCGCTCACAGTCACATGCCACGTCACGAGTGACGTCATGACGCAACACCAATCGAAATTGGACTAGTTTCATTCATGCTTCAGACGCGTTTATGCTAAGAGCGTTCCCCAATGTGTCGATCTCGACGCAGCGGAGTTCCCTTGAAAGGGAACTGCTATGCTGATGAACTGAGGTGCCTGTTGAATCATTTACATTTGCTTTGCTTCAGTGTACCCACCTTATGTAAACCCGCCCCCTTTTAAATGTATAAGAATAGTTCTGTATTCTAAGGCCCTGTTTACACGAGAACGCTCGCAGGTGAAAACGTAAAAATATTTTCATCGGATGTGCCTTTCGTTTACACGGCGACGGCGTTTTTGAGGCTTAAAAATGCAAAAAGTGAAACCACCCTTCAGAGTGGAAATCTTAAAACGCTCCACCTTCGCGTTCCCGTGTAAAGGGTAAAACGCAAAATTCTGCTTGACAGTGAAGGTTGTACGCAGGCGCGTGGACTTGGTGTTGCTGTAGTATGCACTCCTAGCCACCTGGAATGCATACTACATTGAATTTCTCAGACATTTGCGTCACCATTTGCACTGAATTTCCCACACAAAACGTTCGTCTAAACGCAGAACAAAAAATGATGACGCAACGCCACTTTTGCGTTTCCTCTTCAGAATCGTTTCCGTGTAAACATAGCCTAAGTTAGTTAGACGATGTTGACATGACTGCAGCTACGAGCAATAAAGAACTTCTGCTTGGAAAACGTCCATTGTCTCCTGGTCTCCTCAGCATATAACTTTTCAGACAAGGAAAAGTTTCCCACACCAGGATTAATTTATGTAGTTCTATTTTATAGCGATTATCTGTTATTTTTTTTTTATGCAAAATGTTCTATTATAGAGAAGATAGAATGTAAATATTTGTGTGTGCTGTAAAGTGGTTTGAAAAATGAAATCGGAATCGGCTAAAATCGGTATCGGCAGGTCAAATTCAAGGAAAAATCGAAAATTAGGATCGGCCTAGAAAATTGCGATCAGTGCATCTCTAATTTTTTCTTGAGAAAAATTAACTTGCCGGTTATCTACTCTAGCCTACCTAATATTTATCCAAATTATTGAAATCAAATCAAAGAATTGAATTAAAATCATGAAAATTGTGTTAAGCACTAAAACAAACAGTAACCTACCAGCCATTGTATCATGTAAACATTCTCAACATTTTGTCACTAAACTTAATAAAATTCAGTTTGGTGACCAAATGTTTTGAAAATCACAATTACTCATTAGCCTCTTTCTCATACACGGACAAAGTGACCCAGGATTTGACCCGGGTTTGTTTGATTTTGGTTAATTCACGCTGCCAGTGATTTTCCGGAATTATAGAAGTGCGCTCACACACAACCCGTAAAAATCCTGTAAAGACATGTGACCTTGATGTGACAATGTCTCAGCAGCGTTTTAAGTTTGCTTATGAGCTGTGATATCTCTCTCGAGACACTGACGCTTGTGCATTTTTTTTCTTTGATACGATCATAAACTAGCACATTATGCACCGTTTCACGTAGCTTGGCGAATCGATCCCGGCTTTAGCGTCATCATTACGACACGGCATTAAATACGGCTTTTGTCCACACAGCGCGCGTTCCGGGACTGAACACGCCATTTTCACTAGGTCCCCAACCAGGCATCAATCCTGTGTTTGCGTTTACACAGAAGGCGTTATGGCAATTACCTGGGATCAACGCGCTGTGTGAAAGAGGCTATTGTGATGCAAGTTGCGTTTTTTTAGATACCCCCAATTCATCTGTTTCTCTTGTGCAATTAAAATATTGTGATAAAACCATATATCGTGATTAAAAGCTCGGTCAATTAATCACAGCATAAAAATTTTATACATAAAAATTTGATAAATTTTTGTCAAAGTGACCGGCAGAGGTTTAGTTTAACGGACATTTTGATGATATGCCGGTCAAATATCGCCTCTTAATTAGTCAAGTTGAGGAAAACTGGAGGCAGGCTATTTAACTTAAAAAATGACATAATCAGGCCGTATAGAATGCAACGTGTTTATTAGCATAACTTTCAAATAGACGGAAACCATGAAACATGAACGTCCGATTGGCGTCAATCAACGCCAATTGTTTTTACTATGGTTTCACATTAGTTTAACAAACCAATCCCCCTTCCCCACATACAATATCATAATGTGCTAAAGGGAATGTAGCGAGTGCGCGGCGGCGGAGGTGAGGCGCTTATTAGGAAGCGCGAGCACGCTTGGGCGGGCACGTTACATTCGCAGCAGAGCATTGCGGAGTGGAGTGGGAGCGGATCTTGGACAGAGGAGCGCAGAGCGGCATTTCAAAGGACGGAGCGTCGCCTTATTTCGTGCTCCGCTCACACCACGAAGAAACTCCACGCTTTTTCCCGCCTGACTAAAGTTGCTTGCATTGTATTCAGCATCCCCAAGCGAGTCTGCGAGCGCAGAGAGGGTTTTCTTCGCTGCTGGCCTGCTTTCAAGAAACCACCGCATGTGTCTGAAACCTCAGACATAGTCCAAACTCGTGTTTCTTGAAGGTGAACTCAAAAGAATTAGATAAGGAAAGCAATTCTTTTTTTTTTCTTTTTTTTCCTTTAAGTTTGAGACGATTTTAATTGTTATCCACGTGCTCTATGCGCAAAAGTTCAGTTAGATATCTGGTGGCCTAATAGTTAATTTACTTTTTCATTTAACATGTTGATGTAGGCCTATAGCCAAATTTTTATTTCTATAATCAGGCCTATTGATTTGTTTAATTTTACAGTTTTTTTTGTGTATGTGTGTGTACAGATGATATTGGCCTAAGCCAATTTAAATTTTAATAGTGCGCGCTGCGCAAAAATCAGTAAGGCTTATCAAAATCTGGCCTAATAATTAATTAGCCTACTTTTAAACATTTATGTATTTTTTTTTTACATTTTTGTTCATATTTTTATTTTAGTTTTATTATTAGGCCCATTTATTCGTTTAATTTTACAGCAGTTTGTGTGTACAATGGTTATAAGCCCATTTTAATTTTTATCGTGTGCGTTGGGCAAAAGTTCAGTTATCAAAAGGCTAGAGTTATTGTAAAGGTTATTGTAAGGTAAGGCTATGGTGTAACCTAAAAGTGAAATAAGAATACATGCAGATTTTTTTAGTTTTTTGGCGCGAGCGGGGCGATTTGAGTGGAGCGCGAAGCAAACTGCGTCTGAGCGCTGAACTGTGACGCGAGCAGCGCCGGGGACAGTGATTTGATTATTGATTATACGAGGTTGAACATTAATAACATTCAAACGGTAGAGCCTGTTTCTTTATAACATAGCAAAAGGTCGTGTATTTTTGCTTTATACATTTTAGGCTTATTCTCTAATTCAGATTGTGTTAGGGGGTGGCATTATTAGGCAATTTTAATCGGACAATTTGACCGGAGAGATTTAAATTTTGTCGGACATTTCATTTTTTTCCCGGCCAATGTCCTATAATTACCGGACAACGGAAACCCTGACCGGCACATGCCTATGATTTACTGGTTTTCTTGATGCATTGATTCAAATGCGAATCATATGCATTAACTTTGGAATATGTATTCTAAAGGGTGGTTTACTGCTTTTTTCTTTGTATGATTGTGTATTTTGGGTGCAATATAACAGGTTGTCTTGTTTTTTTTTTATTTTTTAAATGCCTTATTTTTCATAAATTTCACCTTTATTTGTAAGCCTCTTTCTGCTCTGTCAATTGAACGACCGGTTGCACTTCCTGATTCTTTGAAACCACTCCCTCAGAAACAGGCAATGTGCTCAGATTGGTTAGTCGGGCCAGTGTGTTCAGTTGTAATTGGGTAAACTGCATAGTGACATTAGTATGTAATTACAAATACTGGTCCAAAATAGCAAAATAGCATAACTAAGGTTAACCCTCAAATGGTCTTAATTTCCTGTTTACAAATCTGGTCTTTGGGGTCTATATGACCCCAATAATTCATAGAGTAATTGTACAAAAAATATACATTTTTAATCATACAAATAATATATCATTTTGTTCGTTTACTTCTCATCTATTCTTTAATGCTGTGTTTTTGGAGATATAAAGTACTTTTGTACCCATATACCACACAATTCCTTAACTACACCATTAGCTAGCATATTAAATATTATTTTTTATGAAAAAATAACTTAAATGATGATCAAAATTTAATTTAATTTGTTTCTGGATATTGGTCAAGGTGTTAGGTGTAGAAGTATGGCATCTGCAAGTTAGAGATAAACCTACAATAATTACAGTTTAAGAAATAAATAGTTTTGACCAGCAGAGGCAATAGAGAGCCATTCATTTTACTGGATATGGCCAACTGCGGGTATCACAACTTTTGTGGTACATTTTGCAAATTTATATATATATATAAACATTAGAAAAGACATTTAAAAGAAATATTCTTTCAAATAGTAGATTTTTTGAAAGATTTTGATGCATTTTGAAATGCCTGTTTTTACAAAATGCCACAGAAATTTGACAGAAGAATGGCACATAAGACACAACTAAAGGGCAAGACTTGAAAGACTTGCATATATTTTTTTTATGAACAAAGTGTAAAAAAATTATAAATTAACTTTAGAATGCAAAATAAATTATACAAATATGTAAATAAAACCAACAGCAGTATGCAAAAATGAATAGGAGTGAAGAATTGCCATACTGCCAGCACAGAATGAAACTGTGTGCAGGGCACCAAAGATCCTACCGTAATTCCTCTAAATAAAAGCCGGGGCCTTTATTTACCTAAACTGCAGAAAGTACCAGGCTTTTATTTGAAGCAGGCTTTTATTAGGGGCAGGCCTTTATTTAAAAAAAGACAGTTATACTAGCAGCACTAAATTATATCTGTGTTACTGTAAGACTTAAATGTAGCACATTATATTAAAAAGATTAATCCTGTTGTTATATTTGAATATTTCACTGTTAATTCATCAGTATATTGTGTTAAAGTGGATGTTGTTGGAAGGACTTTTATTATGACGGGGGTACAGAGAGGAGAAGGGGAGTGCGGAAGAGAAGGAGTTAATAAAGTGAGAAAAAGAGCTTGTCCATGTCCGAGGGTTTATTTGATATATTACTAAAGTTATTTAGATTAAAGCCCCGAAAACACCCACAATCAAGTATTACACTACATCTATTTCTAACATTCCATTGGCTGTACGTTCACGATGCATAGACATATGTCTATGGTTACGATGAACTTGAATTTACCCACACAGCAAAGGAGTCCGTGGCAGACCCGCCCTCAAGCCTCCAGATCCGCCTGACTGTCAGATTCGTTTACATTAGGGGCTGTTTACACCTGGCCACTTCTTGCGTTTTCTCAGATCGGAAAGCTATCTGATTTATCAAAACAATTCTACTTAAATCTGCTCACAAATGCGTTTTCGTAAAACCGATATAAATCGTGCTATGTGCAGATTTTATGAAGTTCACGTCACCGAAAGCAACAGATATGAGCTGCTGCATTTGATAGATCGGCCGAGGGACATGAGAGAGAAGTCGCGAGGCCGGTGGTGCGATTGCTAATGAGCAGCCCCTGTGAAGCACACCGGTCTCGATCATCCACTCCGTCGCTCCCCTTTATGCCTCCGCTCCTCTATGAGAGATGCGAGACCGGTGTGCTTCACAGGTGCTGCTCATTAGCAATCGCACCACCGGCCTCGCGACTTTCTCTCACGTCCCTCGGCCGTCCTGCTCACCACAGAAAGGCATTCAGGAGATTATCCACACTAATTTTCCCCCGGTCTTAATTTGATACCGGCCTTTATTTGTCCGCGTTGATCACGCACCCGGCCACTATCAGAGGCCCGGTTTTTATTTGAATACCGGTTTTTATTTGAGGAATTACGGTATTTTATAGCTTTTGCTTGGGAACAAATTCTTTGTTTTCAAAACACAGAATCAGCTCTTTCATCTCAATGTAAACTTTCTAAAGTTGTTGTCTTTCATATGTCTCTTGCTCTCTCTGCATGTGAGTGTGCATGTGCATGCATTAGGTCTCACACACAGTTGCTGCTGCATGTGTGGCTCATTTCATCAGCCAAATTTGATACACATGGCAGTCATACCCATCTTTGTGTGTGTGTGTGTGTGTGTGTGTGTGTGTGTGTGTGTGTGTGTGTGTGTGTGTGTGTGTGTGTGTGTGTGTGTGATGTAGATGTGGTGTGTGTGTGTGTGTGTGTGTGTGTGTGTGTGTGTGTGTGTGCGCGCGCGCACTGGTGTGTGTGTGTGTGTGTGTGCATGCATTATGTCTCACCCTTTTACATCTTTGTTCTGCATTTGTGCCAAATTCTATAATAATGCTCTCTCTGGCAGTCATACATGTGTGTGTTTGTTTGTGTGTGTGTTTGTGTGTGTGAGAGTGAGCATGTATTTTCTACATTGCATTAATGCTCTAATACTAGGCCTTCATTTCTGTGTAAAAATTTTCAGATTTATGCTGGATTTTTGTATTTTTTTTGTCACATGAAAAAAATATATTTAGTTTTTTTCACATTTCCCATTCATTTCAATGTGGGGTCATATTGACCCTGAAGACCAGAAGTGTAAAAAAATTTTTTACATACCTTCAGAACAACCGAATCAAGTCCAGTTTTTTTTGTGTGTGTATAGATAGATAATATATGAAAAGTCACAAAATTTCATTGAGATGAAGGGAACCTTTTTTTTATTAAGGAAAAGTCGAATTGGGGTCATATTGACCCCAAGAACCGATTGAGGGTTAAGTGGCTACTAAAGCCAGCACTGGCATTTGTTTACGTCCTTGATCAAACAAAAACATTACGTCTGAAATTATACGTGCAAATATACATTTAAAATTATTAGTTCTTACTTACAGGTTGTGGCCCAAAAACTGCTGCCTCTGGTTTTAAAGTTGGAACTGCTTCAAGTTTTAGTAACAGTTTCTTGTTGAATTCGGCATTAAATTTGTGGAGATTCTGGAAGCTGTCTTCCGTAAAATTTGCAGCAAGGAGAGCTAAATTACGAATGTAATTTTCAGGAATATAATCAAACATAACTTTTAGCCATTGCTGAACTACAGCGTCCGTAGGAAGACCAAACACAGAAGACCTGACAGTTGGGTGGAAATAGCACACTTTTGACAGCATGGAACTTCCTCTACAACAAAGCCGCAGAAATATGGCCATGCCCCCTTTTTGAATATTCTGGAGGGAGGGTTGATGTAAATTTATGGGTTAGTTATGTATAAAACCTGGGAAGTATCTTGTTGTTGTCCCATTCGATATTGTAGTCCCATGCATTAAACGTCCTGCTTTTTAAAAGACAATATTTCTGCTTACTTTGAACTTTCAGCTCAGCAACTTTGCAGATACTGTTCATGCACCAACAGCAACATTGCACACTATTTAAAATTCAAAAAAGTGACATAGCAATCAACCACCCCTTTAAAACGTGAATTGCTTATTTAAAAAGGGAAAAAAAATCAAGAAAATTATAATGTTGAAAATGACCAGGCATCAAGTGAACACTTATTTATTGAAATAGATATGAAATTGAACAGAATTAAAGATTTTTTTTTTTTCAATAAATATTGTCTTTTATGCAGCAAGCCCTGATGATGACTATCGTGAATTTGGCCCAGAACTTTGTGGGCAGCAACAATGTCAACATCCTTCAGCCTCTTGGCCAGTTTGGTACCCATATCAATGGCGGTAAAGATGCTGCCAGCCCTCTGCTACATCTTCACTATGCTTAGGTAAGATTTTATTTGTTTTGATTTAATAATTTGTGAAGTTTGTGCTTAGACCATGTATAATGGAGCATAATTATTAGATTTTAGAAATGTTGGGATCTTCATGATGATCCTTTTTAGGGCTGAAACTAATGTTTATTTTGATAATTTATTTTTTCTGTCAATTATTTCTTTGATTAATCAGAAAAAAAATCCAGTAATAAAAAGTAGTACTTTAAATTCATTATTCAAAATGGATTGTACTCCAAACAATGTGCAATTTGAAAGTTATGAAAACAAATATATTGCCTTTATACATGAGCAATATCACACTTGTAGCCTTGTGATATGGCTGTATACTTTGCTGATATACAGCCATATTGCACTGCTACTCGTGTTATATTGCTCATGTATATACAACAGTTCGACGGCACAAGGGAGACAATCCACAAAGCCCACGAGACGAGATACATGATTTTGGCTTCACGATAATGAGACAATATTTGAACTCTATTTTTAAGAAAACTATAATGAAGAAATATGACTGGAAAATACTCTTTTATTTGACTTAAAGTGACTAAATTAATTCTTTGGTTTTGACGATTAATCAGATTTTTTTGTGGTAATAAAAATAGACCTAAGTGAACAACAGCCTTTCAAATTACTTGAAAATACATAACAACAAAATTGTACTAAAAATGAGTTTTTCTCTTTCCACACAGTCCATTGGCCAAACTGCTGTTTCCTGCTGTGGACTCCAGCCTGTTAAAGTTTTTGTATGATGACAATCAGAAGGTGGAGCCAGAGTGGTACATACCCATAATTCCCTTGGTACTGGTAAACGGAGCTGAGGGTATCGGGACTGGCTGGGCATGCAAGATCCCCAACTATGACCCGCGAGAGATTGTCAACAACATCAGCCGTATGCTCAACCACCAGGACCCTCTACCCATGGTAACACCTTATCTTCACTCTTTTACTGATGCATGTTTACTAGGAATGTGACAGCATTTAATTTTCATATAATGATTATCGCTGAAACTTACATCACAGTATCCACTATCATTTTAGCTTATTAACGGGAGTGGCCATATATGACTTGTGTGTAACTAATTATTTTAGTTGTACAGAAACTATTTTTTTATGCTTCTTAAAATTGTACACTTTATTTGTAAAGGTATTTGGCTTAATTTACAGTGGTGAACTGCAAGTGCCTTTCTCCCATGTTACGTAATGGTAGTATAACCAAAGAAAAACCAAAAGTGTTCTAGCATGTTTGTATCTTGAGATCTTATCTAGCTAAAGTGATAAACAGCTGCCACTACTGCTTATACAGCCATACAACACCATATACCAGGGGTATTCAATTAAAGTTTGCCATTCCAAGAGGTCCGGTCTCTATATTTGCTTCGCAGCAAAGGTGCAGACAATTTTTTCTTTTGTAAAAGAAAAGAATTTAAACACTCAAAAAAATAGTAGGGATCCACCTTCTTGTAAAATTCGAAGCCGAATAATAAAACGCTTGGCCGAAGACTCGAAAAAATGCGTTTGGCCGTGAGCATCTTGAACGGCAGCCTGTGAAGGGAGCGATTCAAGACGCGCAGGTCCAGGATCGGTCTAACCCACTGGTTTTCTTGGGGACAATGAAGTAAGGGCTGTAGAACCCTGACTTCATCTCTCGGCTGGAGGGGTCTCCATTGCACCCTTCGCCAGCAGGGTGGTAACCTCCGCTCTCATGATAGGGGCATTGCCACCGACCATAGCAAAGCGGACTCCCCTGAAGCGGGGAGGAGGACTCTGAGGACACAGTTGCATCGCAACAGAGTGTTCAACCGGGGAACCCCAGTGTACTCATGGGCAGCAGCCCCATCGAGGGGAGGAAAGGCGGAGAAAGCTGTCGAGCGGTCACGGGAAGTCAACGTGGCCTTCCAGGACTTCGACAGCTCCTCATGCACTTCCAGGAAGAATGGTATTGGGGTTGGCTGCGGGCGTGAACCAGCAGCCGCCCCCAAAAACCAATCATCCAACCGCAAGCGCTCTGGATAGGGCGGAGGGTTCCACTCAAGCCCGATGCTCGGAGCGGCCCGGGAAAGCATGGCCGTCATCTCGGGATCTGATACAGGCAATGCTGGCATTCCCGAGGGAGGCAACGAAGCCGCATCGTCACTTCCTGATGACTCTTGCCCGCCTTGTGATGCCGCGATCGACATTGAGTCTTCCTCTGGAGCGCCGTAATGAAACACGCGGGGCATCCGCAGATGGACCCGCCTGAATCACCGCGGCGCTCACAGGTTACGATACTGAAGAGGGTGCATGGTCCAAGGGCGCATCGTCGGATTGTTCCACACGTAACCCTCAAGTCACCCTTTCCACCAGCCGAAGTACCACCTCTCGTGGAGGGTGTAGAGTCGGGATGTGGATGAGGGACCCTCTCTCTAGTGAGATCATTGAGTCTCAACCTTAGTACCGTGATGGTCATGTTCCCACAAAAGGAACATGAGTCATCCACAAGCGCTGCTTTAGCGTGCTTTAAGCCCAGACACACAAAGCAGCGATTGTGCCCATCAAAGGCTGACAGATATCGACCGCACCCAGAAGAACACGGGCGAGACATCTTTAAAAAGACGTGCCACGTGCAGCTCATTTAGGTGAGGAAAAACTCTGCGACGCTGAGGCGACCAAGGTGAAACACACAACACAGACTGCTGCTCAGATCGCAGGCAATGTGAAACTTGCTGGGTACCGCCGTTACAAAGGAAGAGAAAAAAAATTGTTAGAAAAAAGTAGAAGAAAAAGAGATAAGTTAGAAAAAAAGAAAAAAAGTTAGAAAAAGAAAGAAAGAAAGAAAGAAAGAGAAAGAAAGAAAGAAAGAAAAGAAAGAAAGAAAGAAAGAAAGAAAGAAAAGAAAGAAAGAAAGAAAAGAAAGAAAGAAAGAAAGAAAGAAAAGAAAGAAAGAAGAAGAAAGAAAGTGTTTCTGCTGTTATTAAAATAACCATGTCATCTGCAGCACTTAATGCTGTGCTTTACGTCTTTATCGGTAGAAAGCAACGCGCATGAAAAGGGCTTGAATGAAACGCATTTGGCTCTACATTAAAATATTAGATTGTTATGCTGAAAGATCATTATCGTAAATGACCGACTCTGATGTTTTGACGTGCTGCTTACTTTAAACTATAGAAACGGTAAATGACTCAATTGTGTCCCGTGGTCCGGATAGAATTAAGGTCCGCCATTTGAATATCACTTTCATATACCATATCTTCTGACAGATGGAGGGATCATCAAATTCATGTTCAGATTAAGTTAAGATTACTCATTCTGTGCCTCTCTTTATGCTTTTCTTAGCTGCCCAGCTACAAGAACTTTAAAGGTACCATTCATGAGCTGGGACAGAACCAATATTTGGTCAGTGGAGAAGTGTCCGTCCTGGACAAAAATACCATCGAGATTATTGAACTTCCTGTTCGCACCTGGACTCAGGTAAGGTCACTGGTAGAAGTCGCGATTTTATGATATTAGGTGTATTTATTGGAATACCGTGTGCTAGAGATGCCAAAAGTGACATCTTTTTTTTCTTTTTCGCAGGCATATAAGGAGTCAGTTCTTGAGCCCATGCTCCAAGGAACAGATAAAACTCCTCCTCTGATCAACGACTATAAGGAATACCACACTGACACCACAGTGAAGTTCGTGGTGCGCATGACAGAGGAGAAGCTGGCACAGGCTGAGGCGGCCGGCCTTCACAAGGTCTTCAAATTGCAGTCCGTCCCTCACCTGCAACTCCATGGTACGAATCTTTCCTCCTGAAGCTCTTGAATCGAGCTAACAGTTTCACACCCTAATTATTAAAGGGACACTACACCCATTTGCATTAAGCTTTCCATTGTTAAGGATTTTAAAGCTAGGGTATACGATTTCAAAGATTGTTCATTATTAATATCCTCGTTTATATGCTGGTTATGGTTATATAGTACAATCCTAACAATATAATTAGAAAAAAGAATGAAAAAAAATCATTCACTCTATTGGCTGTACAGCCGCAGAGAAGTTGACCAATGTAAGCTTTGCGGCCGCACAGCTTACATTGGTCAACTGCTCTCATCCAATCACCAGCTCCACTTGAAACTCCGCCTGGCGCTCGCATCTCCAACCCAACCGCACCTCGACCCCCGCCCTCCTTACGCGAGCAAGTGCAGCTGACAGACAGTCTACGGTAGCTAGCTAAGTAGCATCATATCAGCACTGGACAAAGCATTGGATAAAAATATAAACGACAGCAACAAGCGGCCCTGCTTGCCCCTACTGTAGAGTTTGGACGAAAGAGAAAGTATGTGGAGGAAAGAGCGGCGATAAAAAAACAAAAATGTGACGCTGGACTCTCAGTAGGATAAATATAGGGTCCAACATTGACCGTTGGAGGAAGCTTCAGGGAGATCTGGCACTGAAAACCGACTGTCACGGGCACGGCTGACTTTTTGTTGAGCAGGTAAAAATTTATTTATACTTTTATGTTGTGACGTGTGTTACATAGCTTTTTATCAGTTTGACAACTTGCTCATGCTGCCGGTCGGCATTGGCAATGTTAGCCGTTTAGCATCGCCGATCACGGGTCAAAGTAATTATATTTCTAAAAGTGCTTGAAAGTGCTTTCTAAAGTGCTTTCAGTATGCCTAGCGAGTTTCTGTTCGAGCCGATCGGAATTTGAACAATATGCACTGTGTGCTGCAATAACAATTACTCAAAACCTTACCTTAGAACATTTCATGTGTTGCTACTAGTCTTGCGTTGTTGATGTGAACTCATCCGTGACATAGCCTAGCTCAGGGATCAGGTAGCACAGAGGGGAGGGGTGTGTGTGTGTGGAGGGGCGGGATGAGTTTTTAAAACTTCCCTTCCGTCTCAGGCTTTCTCGACTGATTTTCAACATCGTATACCATAGCTTTAACTCATTTGCGGGTAACAGGGAGCCGTTACCAATATTCGGGAAACTCCCGGAACGTTTGATAGCGAGAAGATTAATGAAGATGCCGTAGACATAATGCCCCAAGGTTTTGCTGCATTTCACATGTAAAATTACACGTCATAGTAAGTGTGCCGATTGTCTGAAGCCTATAATAGAATCACGCCAATCCATTGACTGATGGTGCGGGCTGCCTTGACGCTCTTACGTCATATTATATATTCGTCATATTATATTAGCACGCATTATCTGATTTCATTGTGCAAAATGATTTCTAGGCGGTAGCGTAGAGTGGAGCTTAACTCTAATCTACATTGATGGGCAGAGTAGTGGGAGTTGCCTGTGGAGCTGAGCATTACAATGCACTATGGGGACTGTTGTCTACAGTCCACAAGCACTAAGATGTCATTTTCTGCCTTTTATCAACCTAGAAGGACCCAAATTAGAAATGTATGATAATATTCTACTACATATATGACCCACTTTCGATACATATTTATGTCTCCGCCGGTGGAATTATCCTTTAACATTAATTGGTTTTGTTAACGCTCGTTAAGAAAATGCTATTTTCTTAACGCTCGTGTTGTTTGAAGAAGCAGTCATTCTATTCTACATCATTCATCGATCAAAAAAGGCTTTTGCAGGACAAAAATTTGCTTTGGGGGCCACCAAAAAACAGATGATCTGATGGGGTCTAGAAGATTAAATACACCCCGAAAGTAAAAAACAGCCTCTATTTGAGACTTGCCCTTATTTACCCAAACCTACAAACCAAACCTGTAAAAGAGATAGGGGACTCGGCTAAGATTTGAAGTTTTACGGTAAATGTACATGAAATGAGGAAACACAAAGGCCAAATTCCCTTAATCACAATGAGTAAAACCAAAGAATATAGTTCTTGATGTGCAGCAAAAGATTGTTGAGCTTCACAAAATAGAATGTGGCTGTAAGAAAATAGCTAAAGCATTGAAAATTCAATTTCTACCATCAGGGTGTCACAAAGTGTAGTGCAGTGCAGGCAGAATAAGACAGATGAGGCAAAGGCTCCAATTCAATAGCTTTACTTAATAACTCAGAATAGCAACAGGCACAGGAAGACGGGTAGGAACACTCACAAAAACACTGGTAACATTACACATTGACCGACAAAGACTGACTGAAACAGGGAGAACTAAATACACAGAGGAATCAAACATAATTGGATGGAAAACAGGTGAAACAGATGGACAGGACGCTGAACGGGAGGCTGATGAGGGAGTGAGTTCAGGTGTGGAGACAAGAGGATCCTGGGAAGTGTAGTGCCGATGACGAGACAGGACGGTGCAGACGGAGACTGTGACACAGGGCAATAATATAGAAGTTCCAAAATCTGCCAGGAAGAGGATGTGTGTCTATATTGTCTTAATGCATGGCAAGGAGGAAAGTTTGAGTTGCCAAAGACTCTCCAAGGATCACAGATGGAGAACTGCAGAGATTAGTCCAGTCTTGGGGGCAGAAAAATCAAATAACCCCTACATGTTTCAAGAAAAATCATCCTCGCTCATCCAAAAACAAACTCCAGAATATTGAGTTGTCAGACATGACTTGAATTTCTGAAGGGATCAGATTCTATGGTCAGATGAAACTATAAAAAGAGCTTTTTGGCAGCAAACAGGGATGAAAAGCACCCATATCCACAGTTAAATATACTGCGGTATCTGTAATGTTGTGGGCCTATTTTCTGGCGGGAGGTCTTGGCCATCTTGTTCAGATACATGGTATCATGGAATTCTACTTAGTATTAGTTCGTGACTTTCGAATAGTTCGAACTGGGTTCGAAATTCGATCATAAAATTGCTATTTCGAATATCGTTATATTTTCGCGCAATTCCAATGTGACATAATTGACGGCACGTCTACTGTCACAGATCGCGCAGCAGTGTATTTTCCTGTCGGGGACACAAGGCGTCTCTAACATGAATGAAACCCCCTACTGCCGCAATACTCAGGACAAATAACAGAAGAAGAGCATTGTCGTGACAATTAACAGAGGTGGTTAGTAACCTTTACTGTCTATGGTAGTAACAAAGTAGGCTACATTTACTTTGTTACATTTGGCGATGTTCCTCTCGTTGCTTTATTTTAATGCAATACATGTTAAATGCATAGTTTATTCTAAGCACTTTCCATGGGGATGAGCGATTATTCCATGGGCATGAGCGATGCTCAATTTACAAATGAATCACTCTTTTGAGTCGATTCTGTTCAAAGACTTCATCAAACAAGTTGGCAGATCTGTCTAAATCGGTTCGTGAATCAGTTTGAATGATCTGTTCAGTGTCCTGCACGCACTGAATCTGAAGCGCTTTAATTCACACTCGAACTCGGAGTAGTAACAGGAAGATTGAAGAACATCAAGAGCCTTGAATGAAGTGGCCGTGGACCTACAGTTTAGTCTAGATAAAGCAAATCTGCAAATGCATTATATTTTTGCCAGCGATGAAGATCTAGTTGAACATCTTCGTTTGCTGGTCTGTGAATGAATGATTCCACAGAACGATACATTCGAGTTCATTTCATTCAGGTAATACATTTTACAACCAAACAGATTATTACGTGACAATAGCATTACTACAAGTATGATGGCATTATCCGTTTTTTTTACATATACATTCATTTATGGTGGGTGCTCCGGAAAAATGGGGTCCGGGGGTCCTTTGCTAGGGCTGTCCGGTCCCTGTATGACCGGAGCTTGGTTCGCATTGCCGGTAGTAAGTCAGACTTCTTCCAGGTGCATGTTGGACTCCGGCAGGGCTGCCCTTTGTCGCCGGTTTTGTCCATAATTTTTATGGACAGAATTTCTAGGCGCAGCCAGGGGCAGTGGGTGTCAGGTTTGGGGACCACGCGATTTCGTCTCTGTTATTTGCGGATGATGTTGTCATGTTGGCCCCTTCACACCAGGACCTTCAGCATGCAATGGGACGGTTTGCAGCCGAGTGTGAAGTGGCTGGGATGAAAATCAGCGCCTCCAAATCCGAGGCCATGGTCCTTAGTTCGGAAAAGGGTGGCTTGCTCACTTCATGTTGGTGGAGAGATCCTTCCTCAGAGTGGAGGAGTTTAAGTATCTTGGGGTTTTGTTCACGAGTGAGGGAAGGATGGAACGGGAGATTGACAGACAGATCGGTGTAGCTTCTACAGTAATGTGGTCGATGTACCGGTCTGTTGTGGTAAAGAAGGAGCTGAGCCGTAAGGCAAAGCTTCTCGAATTTACCGGTCAATCTACGTTCCTACTCTCACCTATTGTTATGAGCTTTGGGTCATGACCGAAAGGACAAGATCCCTGATACAGGCGGCCGAAATGAGCTTTCTCCGCAGGGTGGCTGGGCGATACCTTAGAGATAGGGTGAGAAGCTCGGTCACTCGGGAGGAGCTCAGAGTAGAGCCGCTGCTCCTCCACATCAAGAGGGGTCAGCTGAGGTGTTCCGGGCACATCCCACTGGGAGGAGAGCCAGGGGAAGACCTAGGACACACTGGAGAGACTATGTCTCCCGGCTGGCCTGGGAACGCTTCGGGGTCCTCCCGGAAGAGCTGGAGGAAGTGTCTAGGGAGAGGGAAGTCTGGGCATCTCTGCTTAGACTGCTGCCTCCGCGACCCGGCCCCAGATAAGCGGAAGAAGATGGATGGATGGATGGATGGATGGATGGATGGATGGACATTCATTTATAGGCTACATTAAATAAGCTACCATTGTCTACAGTTTATGAAATGAACTCCCGCCATCCGCGGTAATGTGTGTTGTTTAAAAAGTAGGCTATTGCAGTAACAAGGCAGGTTCGCATAAAATCATTATGACATATGACATTATTTTTTTATCTAACAATAAAAAATTTGTATCTGTTCGTACTTATTGTTACCGATATGTTAAAAAACGACGAAAACATGTTACTTGTTCAATTAATAAACAGTTTGTTTGATGACAAATCACTAAAGATGAAATTGACCTTTGGCCTCCCTTTCTGTCATTGTGAGTGCGTTTTTTTTTTTTTTTTTTTACGATAATCGACTTTTGCTCCGATTTTTGAATGCCATTTTGGCAGAAATTCACATCCCTAGATTCTACACTGTAAAAAATTATATGATCAATAAGTTGACAACATAAAAAAGTTGAAAATGATTTAACTTATTTTGTTGAGTTAAAGCAATGTCAAAATATGTTACATAAAAATAGTTGACTTTTAAATAGATAATCTTAAGTTCAAATAACTTATACATCCAAGCTGATTGTACTTAAAAAATGAACAGATTTTCCGTGAGTTTTTCAAAATCCGAAGTAATCTAACACTGTTTTAAAGATAATTAAAATGTGAAATAATAATACTAACCGCCTAGACTTTTACCATGGTCTTGTCACGATTCCTGTCTTGTGTTTTCCTTGTCTTGTGTGGACTTTAGTTATTTCCTGTTCCGTGCCATGTTTTGTAGTCCTTTGTAGTTTTTCTTGTTGATGAGTTCCCCAGGTGTTTCTGATTAGCCACGCCCCCTTGTTGCCTTGTTTAGCTTGTTTGTCTGTGTATTTAAACCCCTGTGTTTCAGTTGTTGGCTGTCGGTCGATGTTTCACTGTAGCGTTGTTTCTGAGTTCCCTTTCGTAGTCACTTCAAGTTACGTCAGAAGTGACGGAGAATGGGGTTTCGCATAGAAAGCCAATCCTCTTCGAGTATTTAACAACGAGCCAATGGCATGCGAATGCCTTGGGGCTGCGGAATTTGCATAGCGTACTCCGCCCCACCATGTGGGTATAAAAGGAGGAAGTGAACGCAACCGCAGTATGTTTTCGCTTCGGAGCCAAGAGCATTCTTCACTCCACAAGCCATTTATCATTGTCTAAGCCTCTTCGAGACGAGCGTCCTCTCCAGTGTTGGTGTGACGGCGGTACCCAGCGAGATTCTGCATTGCCTGCGATCTGTGCAGTGGTCTGCCAGACTTTGCGCTTCTCCCTGGTCGCCTCAGCGCTGCAAGAGTGAATTTTCTCCTGGCTGCACGTGGCACGTCTTTTTAAAGATGGTTCGCCCGTGTTCTTCTGGATGTGGTCGATTTCTCTCCTCTTCTGATGGTCACGATCGCTGCTTTGTATGTCTGGGTCTTCGTCATGCTAAAGCAGCCCTTGTGGATGAGTCATGTTCCTTTTGTGGGAATATGACCATCTCAACACTGAGATCGAGACTCAATGATCTTACTGTGAGAGTCCCCGCCTCCGCTACCTGATCTGCTTCCTCTAACCGGGGAAGCTCTTTGGTTCGCGGCCAGGGTGATCTGTCGGTGACAGTGTGGCACAATACCCCGACACTAGTTCCTCGGGCCACACCCACCGCAACAGTGTTGCAGCCAGCGAGCGCTGGAGCGATTCAGACGTCTGCCTCTTCGCAGGCACGCTCTGCTTCGCTCGGCGCTCCAGAGGAGGATGTGATGTCGATCACAGCATCACAAGGCGGGCTCGATTCCTCGGAGGAGGATACGGCGGCGTTGCCTCCCTCGGGAGTGCTGGCGCCGCCTGTGTCTGACCCCGAGATGACGGCCATGCTTTCTCGGGCCGCCGTGAGTATCGGGTTGGAGTGGAATCCTCCGCCCCACCCCGATCACTCGCGGATGGATGAGTGGTTTTTGGGCAAAGCTGCCGCCGCAAGGCCACAGCCAACCCCAATACCATTCTTTCCCGAGTTGCATGCGGAACTGACGAAGACATGGCAGGCTCCTTTGACCTCTCGTGTCCGCCCGTCAGTTTCCCCTGCCTTTCCTCCCCTCGCGGACGCGGCTGCCTGTGGGTATGCGGGGAGTCCTCCGGTGGAGCGCTCTGTTGTGATGCAATTGTGTCTGCAGAGTGCCTCCTCCCGGGGGCCTCCCAAGCACCCATCCAAAGCCTGTAGGTTCTCGTCGTCTATGGCGGCGCGCACCTATAGTGCGGCGGGACAGGCAGCCTCCGCCTTACATGCGATGAGCACTTTGCAAGTTTTTCAAGCCAAACTGCTCAGAGACATGCACGAGGGCGGGACTGACCAGGGTTCGTTCAACGAACTACGAGCGGCCACTGACCTCGCTCTCCGGGCGACCAAGGTGGCCGCTCGCTCCCTGGGTCAGGTGATGGCCACTAGTGTGGTCCAGGAGCGTCACCTCTGGCTCAGCCTGGCGGAAGTGCGGGACGCCGAGCGGACTCGTCTGCTCGACGCCCCCTTTCCCAGGCTGGCCTTTTCGGCGGTGCGGTTCGAGGACTTTGCCCAGCAGTTCTCGACCGCCCAGAAGCAGACGGAGGCGATTGAACACATCCTGCCCCGACGGCCAGCTGCTGCCAATCCACCCAGCCGTCGGTTCAGCCGCCTCAGCCTGCTCGCCGCCGAGGACGCCCCCTGCGGCCCCCCTCCCTCCGGCGCGGCCACAGCAGCGGCCTTCACCCAGGCCGCGCCGTCGAGGTGACCGCAGAGGAGCGTCACAGCCCCCTCAGGCTCCACGCCCCGCTAAACGCCAGGCCAAGCGGCGTTCCTGAGACGGGCTGCTCAGTGATGGCGTCGAGTCTTTCACAGGAGGAGGTAGCAGGCCCCCTCCTTCCCCCGGTGGAGGGCCGGGGGAGAATCTTTTGTTCTCCACTCCCCGCTGCTCACCCACGGGTGGGCAGCACCCTGAGTTGGTTAAAGAAAGACTTGACATCATCACTGAGCACACAGACTGGAATGAGTGCGCTCGATGCCCAAGGGTATCGCCCCACTCATTCCTCTCTGTCTCTGAGGGTGCGGAAGGGAGCAGGTGTCGTCCTCCGACCACGCAGCTCCCATCCCCCTCTATCGCCAGACCCTCGACAGAACAGACCCCCGTGGAACGCTGGTCCTTCCCTGGTCTCGACTGTCGAGGAGCAGAGCTCGACTACGCACCCGCTCGGGGTAACCCCTGTGCGCATGCCTGTCGCTCTGCCCTCGCTGCCCTCCGGGGAGACATCTGTGATTCGCATGACCCCGCTGGATCAGTTCCTAGGAGCCTGGTTAGAGCTCCCCGGCCTGTCCCGCTGGGTCATCAGAACGATCAGATTCGGCTATGTGATTCAGTTCGCACGGCCTCCTCCCCATTTCAGGGGAGTTCGCTCGACCTTGGTCGGTGGCAAGCGGAGTCATGAGAGCGGAGATTGCGACCCTGCTGGCGAAGGGTGCAGTCGAGACGGTCCCTCCAGCCGAGATGAGGTCCTGCTTCTACAGCCCCTACTTCATCGTCCCCAAGAAGACCGGTGGGTTACGACCGATCCTGGATCTGCGCGTCTTGAACCGCACTCTTCATCGGATGCCGTTCAGGATGCTCACGGCCAAACGCATTTTCAAATGCGTCCGGCCACAGGATTGGTTTGCAGCGAATCGACCTGAAGGACGCGTACTTTCATGTCTCCATTTTGCCTCGAACACAGACCGTTTCTTCGGTTTGCTTTCGAAGGCCAGGCATATCAATACGCGGTTCTCCCATTCGGGTTCAGCTCTGTCCCCTTGCGTCTTCACAAAGATCGTCGAGGCAGCCCTTGTTCCCCTTCGCGAACACGGGGTTCGCATGCCTGAATTACCTCGACGATTGGCTACTCCTAGCACACTCTCGAGATCGGCTTTGCGAACACAGAGACCTGGTGCTCCGGCACCTAGCCCGTCTGGGCCTTCGGGTCAGACCGGGAGAAGAGCAAACTTTGCCCCGTGCAGAGGATCTCTTTTCTCGGCATGGAGATAGAGCTTGGTCGCCATTTCCGCGCAGCTTACGAGCGAGCGCGCACACTCACTGCTGACTTGTCTTCGACAGTTCGAGGGCAAGAGTGCGGTCCCACTGAAACTTTTCAGAGGCTCCTGGGGCATATGGCATCCGCAGCCGCGGCAACGCCGCTCGGACTGCTTCATATGAGACCGCTTCAGCTGTGGCTTCGCGATCGAGTCCCGAGGTGGGCATGGCATCGCGGCTCGCTCCGAGTTCCAGTGACTCCAGCGTGCCGCCGAACCTTCTTCCCGTGGTCGAACCTCAGCTTCTTACGGACTGGGGTTCCCGCTTCAGCGAGTTTCCAGACATCTTGTTGTCTGCACGGATGCGTCTACCACGGGTTGGGGTGCCATGTGCAATGGGCATGCAGCCACGGGTTCCTGGACAGGACCCCAGCGCCTCATGCACATCAATTGCCTCGAGCTGCTGGCAGTATGCCTGGCCCTGCACCGCTTCCGAGCACTGCTCAGGGGTCAACACCAGGGTTTCCGCGGGGTTCAAATATAATTAGCTGTATTATGACTACAAAAATAGACTAACATGCAACAGCCAATCAGTTTTGAGGTTTAGGTTATTGGCGCATATCTCAGATAGTCCTACCACAGACAGACATAAAACAGATTTTATTCAGCTATGGGGAAGTGGAAGTTTAGCGATACTTAGCTTAAAAAAATCTGAATTTTGGATCAATTTTGCTGATTTGGATTTTGCTTTTGGATCAGAGCCAACACTAAAAGCGGAGGTGCTCTGGGTTCTCCACACGGTGACAAGACACCAGTCCTCTACATTGTTTCAAACGATGTACCCGGACTCTGACATCGCTAAATCCTTCAGGTGCGGGGAAGGTAAAATGGCCTACATTACATGCTTTGGAAAAAGGGATTTTATTAAAACAGAAACGTAACTAATTTCCCAAATCACGGGACCGTTCGTGCTGATTTTCGCCGAATGTTCAGTTTGAATAAATTAAATTACTTTGCGAATAATTTTGAGACTCTGCGTTTCCTTTGTACTTTTTTTTTCGTGATATAGGTCTTAAATTTCATTCATAATGGTCTTAAAAAGGTCTTTAAAAGTCTTAAATTTGACTTTGTGAAACCTGCAGAAACCCTGAACACGTACTTGTCCGTTCAGACAAAACCGCTACAGTGGCGTATATCAACCACCAAGGTGGTCTACGCTCACGTCAGATGTCGCAGCTCGCCCGCCACCTCCTGCTATGGAGTCAGAAGCACCTGAGGTCCCTTCGTGCTGTGTACATTCCAGGAGACCGGAACCTGGCGGCCGACGAGCTGTCACGGGTCCGCCCTATCGCCGGCGAATGGAGACTCCATCCCAGACGGTCCAGCTGATCTGGGTCCAGTTCGGGGAGGCACAGATAGACCTGTTCGCCTCCCGGGACTCATCCCACTGCGCCCAGTTTTATTCCCTGTCCGAGGGCACGCTCGGCACAGATGCACTGGCGCACAGCTGGCCGCGGGGCCCACGCAAATATGTGTTTCCCCAGTGAGCCTCCTTGCACGGGTGTTGTGCAAGATCAAGGAGGACGAGGAGCAGGTCTTGCTGGTAGCCCCTTATTGGCCCACCAAGACGTGGTTCTCCGAACTCATGCTCCTCGTGACAGCACCTCCTTGGCCTTTTCCTCTGAGACAAGACTTACTCACTCAGAGACGGGGCACTCTATGGCACCCTCTTCCCGATCTCTGGAGGCTGCACGTGTGGCTCCTGGACGGGACGGAGGCAGGTTTGAGTTCGCTGCCACCTGCGGTGGCGGCAACCATCACTTCCGCTAGGGCGTCATCTACCAGACGCCTCTATGCATTGAAGTGGAACCTCTTCGTCAGCTGGTGCTCTTCTCGCGGAGAAGACACCGGATATGCCCGATCAGTGTCGTGCTGTCTTTCCTGCAGGAAGGGTTGGAGCGTAGGCTGTCGCCCTCCACCCTTAAGGTTTACGTCGCGGCCATTGCCGCTTCTCATGTTGCAGTAGACGGTAAGTCCATCGGCAAGCACGACCTGGTCATCAGGTTCCTGAGGGGAGCGAGGCGACTAAATCCGCCTCGCCCTCCCCTCGTACCCTCTTGGGACCTCGCAGTTGTTCTAAGTGCTCTGCAGAGGCCTCCCTTTGAGCCTTTGCAATCAGTAGAGTTAAAGTTTCTGTGAAGACGGCACTCCTGGTCGCATTGGCCTCCATCAAGAGGGTAGGGGACCTGCAGGCATTCTCCGTTGACGAAGCGTGCCTGGAGTTCGGGCCGGCTTACTCTCACGTGATCTTGAGACCCCGGCCGGGATATGTGCCCAAGGTTCCCACCACTCCCTTCCGGGATCAGGTGGTGACCCTGCAAGCGCTGCCCCTGGAGGAGGCAGACCCAGCCTTGGCACTGCTCTGTCCAGTACGTGCACTCCGCACTTACGTTGACAGAACGCGGTGTTTCAGGACCTCAGAACAGCTCTTTGTCTGTCATGGGGGGAGCCAGAAGGGAAGGGCTCTCTCAAAGCAACGGCTGTCTCACTGGATAGTGGACGCCATTGTTTTGTCTTACCAGCAGCAAGGCCGACCGTGCCCCCTTGGTGTGACGGCCCACTCCACTAGGAGTGTGGCTTCCTCTTGGGCTCTAGCGCATGGCGCCTCGCTAACAGACATCTGCAGAGCTGCAGGCTGGGCGACACCTAACACCTTCGCTAGATTCTATAATCTGCAAATTGAGCCGGTGTCCTCTCACGTACTCGCTTCCGCCAGTACTGGACCCGCTTAGTGTCTTCGCTTGCTCGCCATTCCACTCTCCGACTGGATAAGTGCGATATTCCTCAGTTGAGTCTTCCGTTGAAGCCCTGAGTCCTCCAGCACTCATGATGCGGGCAACACTGCGCTTGCTATGGTGCTGGCTAGGTGCATCCATGTGCACGGTTCCCTACGGTAACTGTCTCATGTGTATTATCCACTGTAAGCCTCCCTGAGCATGTGTCTTCCCTTGGCAAGCCATCTGCCACCCCTGGAGCTAAGTTCTTGCCACCTGCGGTTGGCGCTCCAGTGATCTCCATGTGTAGTCCCTATTCGACCACATGTGTTCCTGTAAGTCCTCCTTCGGTAGGCATTGGTAGCATGTTCCACCCGGGATATGCTTCCCAGTGTACCTTGGTATTCCTGTGTTAAAAGAAGGAACTCCTGGTTATTATATTATTGTTCAGGAGTCCAGTCTTTCGCAGGGCACTGGAAGACAGCTTGAAGATGGCGTGATGGCACAGACCCCATTCTCCGTCACATCTGACGTAACTCGAAGTGACTACGAAAGGGAACGTCTCGGTTACTAGTGTAACCCTCGTTCCCTGAGTAGACGTTCCGTCTCCTTGCCACTTCTGCTGTACCGCTGGGTAGACGCCGAGTTCAGTCTTGGCTCCTCAGCGAAGACATACTGCGGTTGCGTTCACTACCTCCTTTCATACCCACATGGTGGGGCGGAGTACGCTATGCAAATTCCGCAGCCCCAAGGCATTCGCATGCCATTGGCTCGTTGTTAAATACTCGAAGAGGATTGGCTTTCTCATGCGAAAACCCCATTCTCCGTCACTTCTGACGTAACGTCTCCGTTCCCTCTCAGGGAACGAGGGTTACACTAGTAACCGAGACGTTTTCTTATGAGTTTCTGTTTCTGAGTTTTCTGAGTTTTGTTCTGAGTTCCTGTTTTTAGTTTCTTTGTTTTCCATGTAATCCCCTTTTGTTTGTTTGCTATTATTAAATATCTATCATTTCACTGCATTTGGATTCCTCCTTGCTTCCTCAGTCGTTACAGATCGACCAGACCGTAATGAATCCAGCAGCACAATTGATGCGCCTCCGTCAGGGTGAGCGATCCATTGAGGATTATGATGTGGACTTTTTAGAGCTGGCTCACCTGACTTTTATGGATGAGATTTGTTTAATGATATTCTTCAGCGGAGGACTGTCTGAGCCACTCAGCTACCTTCTGCCATTACATGACCCTTAGCTGGACTCTTGAGATTTATATTGACTTGGCCCTGCAACTGAGCGGGTCAGCTTTTGCGGTGGGTTTGGTGGACAAAGCTGAGGATCATCACATCCACCCTGCCGAGCCTGCGCTCACCGTCAGCCCTGCCGAGCCTGCGCTCACCGTCAGCCCTGCCGAGCCTGCGCTCCCACGCCAGCCCTGCCGAGCCTGCGCTCACCGTCAGCCCTGCCGAGCCTGAGCTCCACGTCGAGCCCTGCCGAGCCTGAGCTCCACGTCAGCCCTGCCGAGCCTGAGCTCCACGTCAGCCCTGTCTGAGCCTGGGCTCCACGTCAGCCCTGCCAAGCCTGAGCTCCACGTCAGCCCTGTCTCAGCCTGAGACCGTCCAGCCCGGAGACCGTCCAGCCCAAGACCGCCCAGCCAGAGTCTCGTCCCACCGAGACCGCCCCACTGGAGACTGTTCGTGCCCCGTCTGGCTCTAAGCCGGGGATTCAACCCAGATATTTTTTTGGGGGGGCCCAGTGTCCCAGCCACAGCTGCCTGAAGGGTCTTCACCACCGTGGCCGCCTGAAGGGTCTTCATCTCCGTGGCCGCCTGAAGGGTCTTCATCGCAGCCTGAGGGGTCTTCACCGCCGTGGCCGCCCGAAGGGTCTTCACCGCCGTGGACGCCCGGGGGTCCCACAGCTCCGCCCTGGACGCCCGAGGTTCCCACAGCTCCGCCCTGGACGCCCGAGGGTCCCACAGCTCCGCCCTGGACGCCCGGGGTCCCACAGCTCCGCCCTGGACGCTCGGGGGTCCCACAGCTCCGCCCTGGACGCCCGGGGGTCCCACAGCTCCGCCCTGGACGCCCGGGGGTCCCACAGCTCCGCCCTGGACACCCGAGGTTCCAACACCTCCGCCCTGGCCTTCGCCTCGTCCTGCTCCGCCCTGGCCTTCGCCTCGTCCTGCTCCGCCCTGGCCTTCGCCTCGTCCTTCTCCGCCCTGGCCTTCGCCTCGTCCTGCTCCACCCTGGCCTTCGCCTCGTCCTGCCCCGGCCATGCTCTGCGGCCCACCGTCCCTACCCCAGATCCGCCTCCGCTCCACCTCCCACCTGGACAGTTTTGTTTTTGTTTGTTGAGCGTCTGGAATCCGCTCCTTAGGTGGGGGCTATGTCACGATTCCTGTCTTGTGTTTTCCTTGTCTTGTGTGGACTTTAGTTATTTCCTGCTCCGTGCCATGTTTTGTAGTCCTTTGTAGTTTTTCTTGTTGATGAGTTCCCTCAGGTGTTTCTGATTAGCCACGCCCCCTTGTTACCTTGTTTAGCTTGTTTGTCTGTGTATTTAAACCCCTGTGTTTCAGTTGTTGGCTGTCGGTCGATGTTTCACTGTAGCGTTGTTTCTGAGTTTTCTTCTGAGTTTCTGTTTCTGAGTTTGAGTTTTGTTCCGAGTTCCTGTTTTTAGTTTCTTTGTTTTCCATGTAATCCCCTTTTGTTTGTTTGCTATTATTAAATATCTATCATTTCACTGCATTTGGATTCCTCCTTGCTTCCTCATCGTTACAGGTCTATTGTGAAATTGTATACCATATGATTTTTTTTGCCTCATGCTTCTCTCTCTCTGGTCTGTAGGTGCTGTTTGATCACATGGGCTGTATGAAGCGCTATGAGTCTGTGCAGGATATCCTGAAGGAGTTCTTTGAGCTGCGCTTGCACTACTATAAACTGAGGAAGGACTGGCTGGTGGGCAGTCTGGGCGCTGAGTCGGCCAAACTCTCCAACCAGGCACGATTTGTGCTTGAGAAGATTGAGGGAAAACTATCAATTGGTGAGATATTTATCCAAATGTCTGTCAGATTTAAAAATAATTTTTGGCCTCCATTCTCTTCTGAAATATGTGATGTGATCTGGGAAAACCTGTCGAATGTCACGCTGGTACGTTTTCAGTAAGGTTTAAATATAGATTGAATGTCAGTTTTTTGTCAAAATTGGGTTTTTATTAAATTATTATTCCATAACATCTTGTTTATCATCTCTGAATATAACTTGGGAAAATTCACTAGTTTAGTGCAAGTCAAGTCACATTCATTTATATAGCTCTTTTTACAATACAGATTGTATCAAAGCAGCTTCACAGTGATAACATGAAAGTAATACAACACAGATCAATAATATTGTTGAATATTAAATGTTCCCAACTAAGCAAGCCAAAAGCAAGGCAACAGTGGCAAGGAACCAAAACTCCATCAGGTGATAGAATGGAGAAAAAACCTTTGGGAGAACACAGGCTCAGTCGGGGGCCTGTTCTCCTCTGGCCAACGAAAGAACAGTGATTACAAAACAAAATGGATCGAAACATTAAGAGAATTGTCCATTTCTATCTGTTTGGAAGTCGAAGTAATCATGCCGGTTTGGAGATGAGATGTTGAGGATCAGTGCCGATGGCTGTCGTGACGATGAGGCCGGCACTTAAGGATTAGTCGGGATGGGTCCAGGCGCAGGTCCACCATAGAGGGTCCCTCGGGATAAACAGAGAAACTGATATTAGCTTAGACGCCATCCTTCTTTTGATGTACCAAAAGTACATCAGGATTTACGGGACGTGTTCCCAGTTCTGGCTGATCTAAACTATGCAGCCTAATTTGAATTTAGGAAGTCTATAGTGTGTTATGTGTATGCTAGGCCAAAGAGATGTGTTTTTAGTCTAGTTTTGAACTGACCGATTGTGTCTGCTTCCCGGACAATGTTAGGAAGATTGTTCCAGAGTTTTGGTGCTAAATAGGAAAAGGATCTACCGCTTGCAGTCGATTTTGATATTCTAGGTATTATCAACTGGCCGGAGTTTTGAGATCACAATAGACATGAAGGACTATAATGCGTTAAGAGTTCGCTCAAGTAATGCGGAGTAATCAGCAATATTTTAAAATTAATACAATGTTTAATAGGCAGCCAATGCAGGGTTGACAGAACCGGGCTAATATGGTCATACTTCCTGGTTCTGGTAAGAACTCGAGCGGCTGCATTTTGGACTATCTGAAGTTTGTTTATTAAACGTGCAGGGCAACCACCCAGTAGAGCATTACAATAATCTAGCCTTGATGTCATGAACGCATTAACTAATTGTTCCGCATTTGTCAAGGAGGGCATATGGCGTAATTTAGATATATTTTTAAGATGGAAAAATGTGGTTTTACAGATACTAGACACATGACTTTCAAATGAGAGATTAGTATTAAAGAGCACACCCAGGTTCTTAACCGACGACGAAGACTTAACAGAGCAGCCGTGAAGTGTTAGACAGTATTCTAGGCTGTTACGTGTGGAAGTTTTTTGTCCAATAATTAGAATCTCTGTTTTTTCAGAATTTAGTAGTAGGAAATTGCTATTCATCCAATTTTTTATATCAGCAATGCATTGCGTTAATTTTGTGAGTTGGTAAGTTTCGTTAGGTTTTGAAGAAATATACAGCTGGGTATAATCAGCATAACAGTGAAAGCTAATTCCACGTTTCCTAATAATATCTCCTAATGGTACCATGTACAGAGTGAATAGCAGCGGTCCTAGTACTGAGCCTTGTGGTACGCCATACTGAACTTGTGATCGATAAGACATCTCTTCATTTAGTGCTACAATATGATATAGGTCAGATAAGTATGATTTAAACCATGCTAATGCAGTTCCACAAATGCCAACATCGTTTTCTAGTCTATTTAAAAGAATGTTGTGGTCAATTGTGTCAAATGCAGCACTAAGATCGAGTAACACTAATAAAGAGATACAACCACGATCGAAAATTCTTCCTCTCCTATAGCAGCAAATGAAACAAATCTTTCCTCAGGGAGACAACTATGCTCCCCCTGATGCGATACTGTAGTAGACAGTTGCATAGTTATAATTTTGTCCCTGATATTATCAATCGTATAAGTGAAGAAATTCATAAAGTCATTACTGCTGTGTTGCTTGGACACTTCTGGGCTTGAAGCTTTCTTTTTCGTTAGTTTAGCCACTGTTTCAAATAAATACCTAGGATTATGTTTATTTTCTTCTAATAGGTTTGAAAAATAAGCAGACCTAGCCGTTTTAAGGCCTCTCTGTATGCAATCGAGCTCTCCTTCCATGAGATCTGGAATACCTCTAGTTTAGTTTTCTTCCAGCTACGCTCCATTTTTCTGGCTGCTCTCTTAAGGGGCCGAGTTTGCTCGTTGTACCACGGCATTGGACTATTTTCTTTAATCTTCTTTAAGCGCAACGGAGCAACTGCGTCTAAATTGTTGGAAAAGAGAGAGTTAAAAGTTTCTGTCACAGTATCAAGTTCTTCTAAGCTACCCAGGATGCTGAGATGATGAAACTGATTAGGAAGATTATTGATAAAGCAGTCTTTAGTGGCAGAGGTTATAGGTCTAACATATTTATAACACGGAGTCGGCTTTGCTGCTAGTGATCTGAGATGTCATCGCTCTGCTGCAGAATTTCAACGGCATCAACATCTATTTCATGTGATAATATTAGATCTAGAGTATGATTACGACAATGAGTGGGTCCTAACATGTTGTCTGACTCCAATTGAGTTTATAATGTCTTTAAATGCCAATC
Source organism: Hybognathus amarus (assembly GCA_030378365.1). Taxonomy (NCBI): domain Eukaryota; kingdom Metazoa; phylum Chordata; class Actinopteri; order Cypriniformes; family Leuciscidae; genus Hybognathus; species Hybognathus amarus. The sequence goes on from JAQIUQ010000238.1 coordinate 65,082, forward strand.
CCAATGCATCTTTTTCATTATCTACATGTATATTAAAGTCACCAACTATTAGTACTTTATCTGCAGCCAGGACTAATTCTGATAGAAAGTCCGCAAATTCTTTGATAAAATATCTATGGTGCCCTGGTGGCCTGTATACAGTAGCCAGCAGAATTCTCAAATGTGATTTATTATTTACACTATATATTTTTACACTAAGCACCAATACTTCAAAAGAAGTATATTTAAAACTAGATTTCTTAGTGGTTTTGAGGATATTACTATAAATAACAGCAACACCTTGCCCTTTGCCTTTCAGACGAGGTTCATGTTTATAACTGTAATCTTGCGGGTGGACTCATTTAAAGGTCCTATATGTAACTTTTTTAATAAAATGAATCCTTTTTTTATTGTCTGTGTTTAAAGGGGTTGTAATCACACATTGCAATGATCCACTTTTCAGGTTTTGCTATTACCTCTGAAGGCCAATATTCATATTTATATGTGAGGTCTCCGGGTTCGATTCCCTGTGAAATCCATCAGATGTGACGTGCATCTCTCGAGCCTCTCTATCCTTATTACAGTCTATGCGACCAGCAACGCCACTTCAGCTGACGACATGGAGTCCTGATAACCCCCAAAACGTCCTGCCTCCAGCACAACACAGACTCCAACACAAACTCCACATAAATATAAAAAACCTAAAAAGTTTTATCTGCTCAAGCTCGTCAGGCAAAACGTGAATCTGATCAACTCCTGGACGAAAAACGCGTATCAACATAGTTAGTAAACTCTAGTGAAATAGCAAAGTAAACTACATGAAACATGACATGAATACAAAAGAATGTTCCAGGATAACAAAAAGTAGGTGCTTTAAAATAAGATGTTACTTATTTTATTTCTTAGATCTACTGACTAACGTCACTCATCCACTACTATCATATTGTTTATACACATTTCCAGACACGTTTAGTACAGTAATGTCACTTCCTATGATCTTACTGATACACTGAAACTGTTTAGTTTAGTTCACTAACCGTTTTCGTTATCATATATATACATTCACCTATGTTGACATTGCTGATTGTGAAAGATACACGAATATTTAGAGAAATGGCTTATGCTATATAACATCACATGTTGGCCAAATGCAGTTTATTGTAACATTATTATGGACAAGCACAGAGCATTAGTTCAACGTCAAGCTGATAAAAATAGGCTATAATTGTAACTGCAGTGGGAGTTTACATTAGTTTCCAGCATGGTGTGATGATTTCGCCGTTGCGTTAAAAGTCTCTGTGTGGCCGGTAGTGAATGCTTGCTCTTGAGATCGAGCACGCACAGAAGCACGAGCGCTCTTGTTGCATTCTGAAACATCACCACTAGAGGTCGCTAAAAAACGCATATAGCACCTTTAAAGTTATGTAATCGTTTGTTTTTAGCCAGGTTTCTGTCAAACACAGCACATCTAGATTATAATCTGAAATCATATCATTAACTATGAGCAATTTTGAAGTAAGGGATCTAATATTCAGCAACCCAATCTTTATCATTTGCTCATCTGTATTTCTGTTTTTTACTTTAATCTGACGTTTTTGGATAAAATTCGAGGAACAGACACGGTCTCTATATGATATCTAGGTGAAAGAGGCTCTATGTGATGGGATTTATCTGACCTTGGTGACGCGAGGCCGCTAGCAGACGGTCGGTTTAGCCAGTCTGTCTGCTTCCTGACCTGGTGCCAAATTTGAAATGTTCAGCTCTAAGACTATGAGCCAAATTACTAGAGAGAAGAGCAGCACCAGCCCTGGAGGGATGAATACCATCTCTTTTCAACAGGTCAGGCTTGCCCAAAAAACTTTCCCAATTGTCTATAAATTCTACATTATTTTGCGGACACCACTCAGACAGCCAACAATTAAGTGAGGACAGTCGGCTGACTATCTCATCACTCCTGCGAACAGGAACGGGGCCAGAGCAAATTACAGTATCTGACATCGTACTTGCGAGTTTTCAGTGCAGAAAAATTGCGATTTATAATGTCCAGCTGAAAAGACTGTGTTTCTCTTTAAAGGTTGTGTAGATCAGAATCTTATAAAAACTTTTTACCAAATTTGTTTAAACGTTCTATATATATCAATGCATAATTAAAATCTAAGTACTCTGAAAAAAAGAGTATAAAAATCGAGTGACTCTAGACCGTTTAATCTGCACTAAACGCAGCTCATTATTTCGAACCGGGACGAAACAATGGGACGAAACAATTGGCTTAGGTGACTGTCACTCTCTCGCAACCATGGCAACCACCCTTTTGCCACACAGGACCTGCCCACTTGCGCGTATCCAGATCGTACCTGTTCGCGTGCTTGTTTGAGCTTGAAGATGCAAAACCCGACGCAGGTCCTCTTGTCTAAAAAGTGCTCCTTGCCCTGCACTTCGACCACCCCGTCCTCGGCCTCTACTTCCTCGGACCCTAATAGCAAAATCCTCTGCTTCGCCCTCGACCACGGATCTGTCCTCGAGCTGACGATGCGGTACTTGCTGTCTTATACTGTCTATGGGTAACTTACTTGTCTCGGGTGTGTAGTCCTCATCAGAATCAACAATGCTTTCATCAAGCAAACTCTTACATGCAGAACACCATATATATGTAATGAATCTTACATGAAATTCATCTTCATCACAGTGTAAATGATGGCAATGGAAAAACGTGTATCATGCTGCAACCTGTTTTTAGCTTTGCCTTATAGATAACTAACTAGCTCGTTAGCGAATCAATATTGTAAGCTTTACCAATATCAATATGCTAGCTTGATAGAGAGTAATAAAATACAACTTATTTGTTTATCTTCATAATGATAGTTAGATTTTTTTATTTACATGTGTTTCTGACACGATGTCACTACATGCACTTCTTCCTCTCCTCTCCGCTCGTCTGAGGTAAATAATGCGTCTTCAGCTCAGCTGTCGGAGTTGCGCGTTCATGTGTTTTGGGGGCGTGGCTTTGGAAGGAGCCAAGAAGGGAGGGGGTGAAGTGAATGGAAATAATGAGCTGTATTTAAAACAGTCGTGAGAGGTCTACAGACACTCGATTTTTATACTTTCTTTTTCAGAGTACTTAGATTTTAATTATGCATTGATATATACAGAAAGTTTAAAGAAATTTGGAAAAAAAGTTTTTTTTTCAATTCTGACCTACACAACCTTTAAAGGGATAGTTCACTTTGAAATTAATTTTTGATATGTTTTAGCATTACCTCAAGGGCATCCAAGATGTAGGTGTCTTGGTTTCCACAGTATTTTCAATTTTGACATTTTTCGGTTAAACCGTTGTTGTCTGTCAGTCATATTTTAGATTAAATTATAAATTATTGTCATTGCTCTGTGTGTTTTAATACTTTGTATTATTTTTTACCAGAGAACAAGTCAAAAAGAGATTTGATCCGAATGCTGGTGCAAAAAGGATTTGAATCCGACCCCGTGGCTGCCTGGAACAAATCCCAGGAGAAGGTATGTGAGGAAACATAGATGATGGAATCAGCGATGTGTTTATATGCATCTGTTGGAAGACAGCTCATGCATTAAAATAAAACCAGAGCCTGACCCATACATTTTAAGACCAAACCCACAATTGCAGACATGTGTAATATTAATTTAACTTTAATATTACTTTTTTATTATTTATTAATTTAAAAATTAGAACTCAATGCAAACACCATAGACTACAGGATTTTTTAAATCCTAATCGATTATTGAAATCTGGTTGCATCACGCACATAACGAGAATCTCAATTGTCAAACAAATGTCAAACATGAACACTTGGGATGTAACGGTACATGTATTGCTCCCGAACCGTACCGGTACGGCCGTCAAAATGAGCATGCAGTCACAGAGTTTTAGCCTCAGTCGTTACCCCCACGGGCCGTTGGCTGAACATCTGATGCATATGGCACACTTTTCTGGAAACACATCTAGAAGTTTACGTCAAAACCCCTCTTGGAAGTAGAACATCGTGTTTACAACAATGACAATGAGCGCTTATCTGGATCAACTAGGCTAAACACTGGATTTTCAAATGTATGTAAATTTCGTGGCAACATTGTTGCAGTAAACTTGCATAACGTTCTTGAATTAATTATGTATAGATAAATGCCGGTCTGTTATTGCAGGGGCATCGACATTATATTTTCACCCCCTGAGACATAACGCAGAACAAAACTATATGTGATTGGTTGCGTTGCATATCAGTCAAATGTCCTCCTGGTTCGGTCCTTGGCCATTATAAGCTGTAAGAGAGTCCAGACCTTCTGGCGTCAGTCTGGCTAGGCGAGACTAGCAGTTCGCACAACGAGTCACAGATGATCCAAACTCCAATACAGAAGGGGCGCGTGCGGTAATATGATGTTTGCTGTAAAAATTTATCGATATGTTTATGTACATCTCAACCAGTCTTTCAACTGTAGAAAGATATCAATAAAACAGCTTGAGAATAATATTTCACGTAGCATTACATTTACCTCATGCATTTAATGTCGATGGGAGGTTAGTTCGCTAGAGAAATTAACTCTGCAGTATCGAACACCATTCTCCTAAGCCGTGTTTCTCCTCTGACAGGAGAAAGACCGGTAAGAATGACTTCCTGAGTCTATTAAACCCCTCCCTCGGAAACAGGCAGTTGGCTCAGATTGGTTAGTGTTGTGATTGGCTAAACTGTCAGTGTACGTTGTCCGCATACTTAACGCCCATTACCTTTACGGGCGAAAGTTGCATGTGTGTTCCTGTCAAATGTACATAATAGTGTCGATACTGCAGTATCAGTATGAGCCAGAATCAGACCCAGAAGCGGCGATGAAGAGAGTCCTCACCACACACGGCTCTTACAAAACGTTTCTGAATGGTAATTTGCCTTTATATCTTTTTTAACTTTATACACGTTTGTTTTACACAAATAGCATCGAACTGACTGGCTACTAATAAACACAAACAGCGTTGGCATTGGTTTACATTCTTGATCAAATCGAAAAATAACACCATAAATTAAATATACATGAAAAATATATTTACAACATTTGTACATATACAAATTAGCATAACTAGTAGCCTAGTGGCTATAAAGCCAGCGCTGGCATTTGATAAAACTAAAACATTACATCTGAAATTATACATGCAAATACATTTAAAATTATTAAGTCTTAGCCTACTTACAGGTTGTGGCCCAACAACTGCTGCCTCTGGTTTTAAAGTTGGAACTGCTTCATCTTTTAGTAACAGTTTCTTGTTGAATCCGGCATTGAATTCGTGGAGATTCTGGAAGCTGTCTTTCGTAAAATGCGCAGCACAGAGAGCTGAATTATGATTGTCATTTTCAGGAACATAATCAAACATAAATTGTATCCATTGTTGACAAACTACAGCGTCCGTGGGAAGCCTGAACACAGAAGACCTGACAGCTGGATGAATAACACACTCGACGAAGCCGCAGAAATATGGCTATGCCCTTTTTGTATATTCCGGAGGGAGGGTTGATGTAAATGTATGGGTTTGTTATGTGTAAAACCCTGTTGTAGTCCCAATCGAGTCGTTTTTGTAGGCATTAAACTTCCTGATTTTTAAAAGACGATATCTCTGCTAACATTGAACTTTCAGCGCTGCGACTTTGCAGATACTGTTCATGCATCAACAGCAACATTACACACTATTTAAAATGAAAAAAGTGAAATCGCAATCAACCCCCCCTTTAAGAAGTTAATGCAAAACCTGCCTTATATGCAATTTAAAGTACATGTTGTTGTTTTTTGAGTGTTAATTATTATTTCCAAAAAAAATAGCATCTGAATTTAATATTACAGCAATATGTAATTAAGGGCTTCCCATATAGTGTACACAGCATTGGCTAAGATATATATGTATTTATCCTTAAGAAAATGCTAAGGATAGAAAGCATGCTAAGGATGCTAAGGTATATCCTTAGATGCTAAGGAAAATGCTAAGGATATCCTTAGCAGTTTTTATCCTTAAGAAAATAATAAGGATATGCTGTCTCCGAGCAGCATCGCTCTCGTTCCCCTCTTCCCAGTCTGCAGATAGCAGCGACGCTTCCTTGGTTGCGTCGCTCCTGTCGGCCGCTGAGCCCAGAGGGCAGAGACCGACTCACGAGGGAGGCAGGGCCTCCTGCCTCCTCTCTCCTCCTCCCTTCGCCATGGGGTAGCCCGCAGCAGAAAGCCCACAGGCTCTGTTGGAAGCAGGTCTCTGGCGAGCTACATGCCCAGACCCCGCTTCCAGTGGCTACATTGCCACTGGAGCTGGGTCGCTGCCTTCCACCTCGCTGCCCCTCCGCAGGTATGCCGGTGGTTCAGGTGGGCTTGTTGGGTCGGTACCTGGAAGCCTGGCTAGTGCTTCCGGGTCCGTCCCCATGGTGCACCATTCGGTTTGGCTATGCAATTTAGTTTGCACTCGGTTCAACTATTGCGAGCCGGTCCCTCCTGCCGAGATGCGGTCCGGGTTCTACAGCCCCTACTTCATTGTACCCAAGAAAGGCGGTGGGTTACGGCCAATCCTGGACCAATCCTGGAGTCCAGTCAGTGCTCACCTGCCTCAGGTCCTTTCGACCTGGACAGGCCGGACAGGCCGCTCGGCCTGTTACATATGAGACCACCCCAGCACTAGCTTCGCGATCGAATCCTGAGGTGGGCGTGGCAGAGCGGCACATCCGGGTCAAAGTAACCCCGAACTGTTGCCAAACCTTCTCCCCGTGGTCGTATCCTGCGTTTCTAGAGGCCGGAGTGCCCCATGTCCAGGTTTCCAGGCATGCTGTTGTTTTCACAGATGCTTCTGCAATGGGGTGGGGGGCCACGTACAAAGGGCATGCAGTCTCGGGTCTGTGGACGGGCCCCAGCCTCATTGGCACATCAGCTGCCTAGAGTTGCAAGCAGTACGCTTGGCTTTGTGCCACCTCGAGGGGCTTTTCGAAAGACAAGCACGTACTGGTCCGTACGGACAGCACTCGACCATTGCGTACATCAACAGACAAGGTGGTCTACGCTCCCGCCTCATGTTGCGACTTGCTTCCCACCTCCTCCTATTGAGTCAGAAGCATCTGAGGTCGCTTCGCGCCACTCATGTTCCAAGGGAGCTCGACCGTGTGGCAGACGAGCTTTCACAGTTGCCTCCCCTGCCAGGAGAATGGCGACTCCATCCCCAGGCGGTTCAGCTGATCTGGAGTGTTTCCGAGTTGCACAGGTGGACCTGTTTGCCTCTCCGGACACGAAGCCCATTGCCAGTGGTTTTACTCCCTGTCCGAGGGGACTCTCAGCACGGAGCCCGGGCTCACAGATGGCCCGGGACCTGCACAAGTATGCGTTTTCCCCAGTGAGCCTTCTTGCACAGACCCTGTGCAAGGTCAGGGAGGATGAGGAGCATGTCCTTTTAGTGGCGCCTTATTGGCCTTTGATGACTTGGTTCAAAGAACTCATGCTCCTCGCGACAGCCCCTCCTTAGCCGATTCCTCTGAGGAAGGACCTTCTTTCTCGGAGATGGGGCACTATGGCACCCGTGTCCAGACCTCTGGAAACTCCATGTCTGGTCCCTGGACAGAATGCGGAGGTTCTAGGTGATCTACCACAGACAGTGGTAAACACCATCACTTCTGCTAGAGCCCCCCTCTGCTAGGCGCCTCTATGCCTCGAAGTGGAACCTATTCGTCGAGTGGTGTTCCTCCCGTCAGGAGGACCCCCGAACTTGCCCGATCAGAGTTGTGCTTTCCTTCCTACAAGATGGATTGGAGCGAAGGCTGTCTCTCTCCACCCTCAAAGTGTATGTTGCCGCAATAGCCACACATCACGTAGTAGAAGGAAAGTCAGTGGTGAAGCACGACCTGGTCATCAGTTTCCTTAAGTGTGCTAGGAGGTTAAATCCACCTCAGGTATTGGCCTCTTTTAAGAGGGCCAGGGATCTGCAGGATTTTTCGGATCGACGAATCGTGCTTATGCCCGGATATGTGTCCAAGGTTCCTACCACTCCCTTCGTGGATCAGGTAGTGAACCTTCAAGCACTGCCCCAGGAGGAGGCAGACCCAGCCTAGCTTTTCTCTGTCCCTTCCGCTCCCTGTGGGTGTACATTGACAGAACACAAAGCTTCAGGACCTCAGACCAGCTCTTTGTCTGTTACGGAGGCCAGCAGAAAGGGAAGGCTGTCTCCAAGCAGAGGTTAGCTCACTGGTTAGTGGATGCTATCACCCGAACGTATGAAGCTATGGGTGAGCCTTGTCCTCCCAGGTTGCGCGCTCACTCTACTAGAGGTGTTGCCGCCTCCTGGGCTCTGGCTCAAGGTGCCTCGCTGGCAGACATTTGTAGAGCTGCGGGCTGGGCGACACCGAACACGTCCGCTAGATTCTATAGCCTACATGTGGAACCTGTTTCCTGAGTACTCGCTACAGCCAGTGGTGCAAGGGAATAGGTTGTGTCGGCTTGCTACGCCACTCCGTGCCTCAGCCGGATACGTGCATCTTTTTGCTCCGTTGGCGACCAACATCAGTTAGCCTCGTGAGTTCATCTATCACCCCTTCGGTGCCAGGTGTGGCGAACCGCAGGCACCAGATCTACTACCTTTAATTAAGGGAGTTGTTGTATAGACTAGGTGATATGCCCAGTGGTCTCTTTGGTGACCCATTATGCCACCCCTCCTCAGCGAAAGCGTCATGCATTGTTTACTTCCAGCGTTTATATCGCGCGCTAGTAGGTGGCTTGCGGAATGCAAATCTTGCATGCCAATATTTATTGGCTTGCTTTTAATTCTCTCGAAGGCAATAGGCTCCCTAGCATGATCCCAATTCGCCAGGGAACTCCCCAATCGACACGTCTCCGTTCCCTGTACTCAGGGAATGAGGGTTACATACATAACCAGTGTCTACCCGTGCGAATCTGCCTAACGTTACACTGGACAAAGCAAACCGTGCAAATGATGTGTCCTCCGTGTAGCCGCTGCTTCAGAAGAACAGACATCCGTTCACTATCAATAAATCATCGTGTCGCGCTGCACTGCGTCCACTCCAGTCCAGTGTATAGCCTACATTATCACGAATTATGAATAATGCATGCAGCCAGCACTAGTCAAGAAGGAAGATTATAGACACGTCATATATCTGCAGGTAAGAAAACGTCATGGGCAAAATGTGTTAACATTACAAACATGTTAGTATTACATTATTGAAACTGCCACGGCAGCCAAGATGATAATGGGACATTTGCTTCTGACGCATTGTCGCGCCGCTTGATTCCAGTGTAGAGGGTGTTATGCTCGGGATGGTGATCATAATTTGTGTCTAATCCCGATGGAAAAATAAAAAGCCTTAAACTCCAGCAACCTTTTGGAAACAGGTTGTTGCAACCACACAAACAGCTCAATTTGAATGAAGCGCCAGGTATACAAGGGTGCAAATATCTTCAAAATGAATCACATTCATGTCCCGCCCCGAGTGTAAAGCCTAACGTGATTGGTTGTCAGCGAGAACGTGCTACGATTGGTCAGCTCGACGTGGCCGCCATCTGATTGGCTTGAGGAAACGGTGGGTGGAGTCCAGTTATTTGTGGATTTGTCTGCACCTTGACGCTAGAAGTGTTTCAAAATCCACAAATGCGTGAGGGGATTTACAAATGCACAGAAACCGATTCACAAATGCGTGAGGGGATTTACAAATGCACAGAAGCGGTTCACAAATAAATGCCAGGCAGAGTTGTGTTTGTGGCATAAAAAACATTTGTAAATACATAGTTTTATTTGCAAATCTCATTTGATTTATTTGTGAGTTTTATATTTTTTTGTGAAACTCTTTACATTTATTTGTGGACTAATCTATTTATTTGTGAATTTGATTTATTTTTGTGAATCTCTTTACATTTATTTGTGGATCATGATCTATTTATTTTGAATAATGGAACAATCCTACCCCCATATTCCTGTGCAATTGATGCATTACCAACCCCAAGTGTTTTAACAAGACGTAGTTCAGTTAAACTTTTTACTCACTGTTCATATCTCACTGTTTCTCTTTGTTTGCTCGGATGATGATGCTGTTAGTCTTTGGAGGATGAGGATGGTGATGGTAATGACAGTGACATCTCAGTGGACTCTGGCTCCACCTCTGGGCCAAATTTTAACTACATTCTGAACATGCCATTGTGGTGTCTGACCAAGGAGAAGGTTGAGGAACTCCTCAAGCAGAAAGACCTGAAGGTATTACTCTTACAGTAATCAGTGTTACATTCAATGATTCATATAATTTTTTATACACTTAATTAATATGACTGTTACTACAATTAGCATTATAATATAACAATTAACATTGTTACTGTAATGTTATATCATGTGTGAAGCAATCTTGGAACCCTCTTTTCAAATGAGTCACCCAAAAATGTAAATTCTGTCATTTATTTTGTTATAAGGATAAACAATATAAGGACAAACTTTCGTGATGACGAATATCATGTGAGCATTACAAAGACAGAAACGATAATCCAAAATTTATACAGGTTGCCAAATTTTTTTACTGGTATATTGTCCACTTCTATTCCTGGTCTTCTAAAGTCATGTAATAGCTTTTTGTGAGGAAAAGACCGAATGTTGTTATTCACTGAAAATTGGGTGTAGGGTGAACTATTAATTTGACTAATAACAGCAGCAGGTTGAAACCTTCGCTGTTAACTTTGAGTGTGTGCTCTTTCATTTGTTGTATAGAAAGCAGAGCTGAATGAACTCCAGAAGAAAAATGCAGAAGACCTGTGGAGGGAAGATCTGTCTGTTTTCATTGAGGAGCTGGACGTGAGTTCTCATTTATAGATGTTAGCTAAAGGATTGGGTTAAATCATGATGAGTGTGATAAAGTATTTGAGAGTTTTGTCTTTTTTCCAGCGTATAGAGGGGCAGGAGAGGGAGAGTGTGAACTCTGGGAAGGCCACGAAGCTGGTGAAAGGGAAGGTGGGCAAACCTAAAGTGAAGAAGATGCACCTGGAAGAAACTCTGCCCTCTCCCTTTGGTCGCAGGATAGAGCCACAGGTCACACAGGCTATGAAGGCCGATGCCTCCAAGAAACTCGCCAAAAAGAAGAAGGTATGGGTGTGTGTGTGTCTGTGTGAAGCTGAAATGTGATATATTTACTTTGAACATTAATATGTCATGTATTAAATATATTACAGGAGTTGGAGAATCATTAACCCTCTACTAATCTTCATTCTGCCTTTTACATCTCTCTTTCTCTACTAACGCTTCAGTTCACCCAAAAATTCAACATTTTAATGAACAGCGATTTTTTTTTATTTTTTTATTACAAAGCTATTTCCTTAGTGAATTCTCTCATTTGTGGGTCACCACAATATTATTTAAGAAAAATATATATTTTTCAAAAATAGTAACTTAGGTCCATAGCTAACTTCAAACAGTCCTGCCCACTGAAAGCTACACGCATATCATATGGACATATGCATATGTATCATACAACACATTTATACGACATAAAATGTCTCTGCGGCAAAAGTGAAAGTATCCGGTGAAATGTTTATTAGCACATGAGAGCACCAATTTCAATAAAATCATATGTGTCCATCCAATCACTTTTTAATATACTTTTCAATTTTAGCTGTTTAAAAAACATTTTCTTTTCACCACAAACTACCACAAGCAAACTATGTAGGTGCTTGAATCTGAGTTCAGGAGCTCTAGGTTACCACAGAAACGCAAGTGGTTTGCCACATGATGTTAGAGCCTGAGGTGATTTGCGAGCCATTTAGGTTTCCAAACCGCTGGTCTAACTTGTCCTAGTTTCAGAACCTTTGCATTTTTTCACCTATATAAAAGAGTGTTGTTTTTTTTACACTTAGAGATGTCATTGTTCTTTATGTAAGTAAATTTATGTCTGCAACCCATCTCAAACTCAGTGCTTTACAGCCAAATATCTTTTTCAACTAGAAATATTATGTAATATTATTAGTAACTGCACTTATTTGTGAAAATACAATGTTAATATTGTGATTATTAGTTTATGTAATTGTCTAGAGCAGGGGTGGGCAACTTGGGTTCTGGAAGAGCCTATGTCCCTGCAGTGTTTAGCTCCAAACCTGATAAAAACTAACCTTTCCAAACAGATGGAAATGGACAAATTCTCTTAATGTTTCGAATCCAATTTGTTTTGTAATCACTGTTCCTTCGTTGGCCAGAGGAGAACTGGCCCCCGACTGAGCCTGGGTTCTCCCAAGGTTTTTTCTCCATTCAATCACCTGATGGAGTTTTGGTTCCTTGCCACTGTTGCCTTGGCTTTTGGCTTGCTTAGTTGGGGACATTTAATATTGAACAGTTTTATTGATCTGTGTAATAAGTGTAAATAGGCTGAAGCATCACTAATAAATGTCAAGCCTGACATTGTGTGTTTGTGTATAATGATGTCTGTGTTGGTGTCAGATTGAGGTAGATCCAGCCTTGAAGGTGGAGTTTGATGAGGACAGTGCGCTGGGCTCCAATGGAGGAGAGATTCCTCATTTCTCCATCCGGCCTTCCCATCCCAGGAGCCAAACCTAAAGCTTCGCGGGTCAAGCGAGAGAAGAAAGAACCTGGTAACAATAATTATTGGCACTGTACTTAACTTCAGTTTACTTTCAAAAGCATTTTTATTTTAATTTATATATATATATATATATATATATATATATATATATATATATATATTTCTTATCTTCAGGTGCTCCGAAACAAAGGAAGCCATCAGGTGCTAAAGGTCCAGCTAAGAAAGTTAAAAAAAGGAATCCATTGTCAGATGATGAATGTGATGATGATCGTTCCGAAAATGAGCTGGATGAAAGTGAACCTGTTATTCCCAGGGACACCACATCTAGGAGAGCCTCAGGTGTGTGTGCTTCCATTAATACCTTTTTTTAATTGTTTTAATCATTTAAACCAGGCCTGAGTGGTTGTGATCGTGATTGTAAATGCGGTGTTATTTACACGCGAGTCTGGTAAAAAAAAGTAATAATTCATTTAAATCTATGGAAGAAATAATTGACAAAAATGCTGCATAGGTGGTAACAAAAACATTTTTAATTTGAATTTCCAACAAAAGTAACGTATTGGCACAATAATTATTGGCACTGTACTTAACTTCAGTTTACTTTCAAAAGCGTTTTTATTTTAATTTATATATATATATATATATATATATATATATATATATATATATATATTTTTTTCTTATACTTCATAGGTACTCCGAAACAAAGGAAGCTATCAAGTGCTAAAGGTCCAGCTAAGAAAGTTAAAAAAATGAATCCATGGTCAGATGATGAATGTGATGATGATTCGTTCCGAAAATGAGCTGGATGAAAATGAACCTGTTATTCCCAGGGACACCACATCCAGGAGAGCCTCAGGTGTGTGTGCTTCCATTAATACTTTTTTAAATTGTTTTAATCATTTAAACCAGGCCTGAGTGGTTGTGATCGTGATCGTAAATGCGGTGTTATTTACACGTGAGTCTGGTAAAAAAATAAAAAAATAACAATAAAAAAAATAAACATTTAAATCTATGGAACAAATAATTGACAAAAATGCTGCAGAGGTGGTTACAAATTTTTTTTTATTTGAATTTCCAACAAAAGTAACGTATTTATACTGTGTTAAATGACTCTTTCATTTGACTCATGAAAACATTACATTTTAGACAGCCTGAAATGTTCTATTGTGTTGTTGTTTCACAGCTGTGAAGGCCAAGTACACATTTGACTTCTCTGAGGAAGAGGAGGGTGGTGATGAGGAACAGGAGAATGATGGTTCAGCATTACCAGTTCTCTCCTATAAAAACACACAGCGGCAAAATGACTATGAAGATGATGAAGACATTTTTCCTCCAAAAACAACATTTACTTTGTATGTTCTGTCTATATATTCATATTTGGAGTGAATCTCACAAAGCCTGTCACAAGCAGTTTAAGTTTTACAAGAACCTAACAAGAATCTGAAAATAATGCCAACTTTTTGTGAGGTCCACCCATTTAATAAAATAATGTAGTATACTTTTATTATTATTCTCAAAGTAACTATCAAATATGGATTCCAACCCTTTTTATATTTTAATTAAATTATTTTCAGGCCTACTTCACCAGCGAAGAAAAGGGACCCAGTGCCTGTATTGTCATCTAAAATGGAGTATGCTGACAAGAGCAGTGATGACGGTATGTGTGTGTTTATTGGTGGTTTATTGTGTTAATAATGTGCATCTGTTAATAATGTTTATTTATTCTTCAGATGTGAAGTCAGACAGTGATGATGACAGGGGTCCAGTGTTCTCATCAATTTCCAACAGTTCTGTTTTTGAGAAACCTCCACCTAAAAAAGGTACCTGACCAACCTGACCAGGCAACCAACCTGTGATGTTTAAATGCCAAAATGAACTTGAAACTGACTCTTTTAATTTCTTTGTTTGTTCTTCCTCTTATTGTGAATATATGAGTGCACGTTATTCTCCGTCTGTATGCGCCGTCTGCGTTTTTGTGGGTTTGCGTTTTTGAAGTTTGCGCAGAGATAACGGATAATCATTTGCACCTTCGAACCTATTTAAGGGAGTGCATTCTTGAGACACCAGGCACTGTTTTGTGCGGATGGGCGGCCGGAGCGCGTTAAGATTTTAGAACGGTGTATTGTTTGCTGCCCCTTAGTTAATAACTAATGATCTTCTCAACGGAAGTGAATCAAACAAAACTAACTTTAGCTAGACAATAACTTTATCCTAATGCTGTTGTAAAGCCTAAATTACGGTTACGGTAATTTCTATTATGGTTGTAAAGCTGCTTTGAAAACAATCCATACTGTTAAAGGGTTAGTTCACCCAAAAATTAAAATTAAGTCATTAAAGGAGTCATAACCTGTCATTTTCACTTTTCCACGAGAATCAATGTATGTTATGATTGCCTAAAGATTAAACATTGGCCGGGAAGCCGATACTCAAAAGTGAAGCGTTTCTTTACCCCAGGGTTCATAAACCAGCCCGCGTGCACGCGCACTCAAATACGAGATTTTAACTTCTCCTCGAATTGACGTCAAGACGGGGCAGGATATACCATATATGGACACCGCACACACATATGCTGCAGAAAGCTCGCGCTGTCCCTCTCCCCCTCATATTCACGCAAGAAAGATGCAGAAATGTAGTGTACACATGAGTTGCTCTGTGGTTGACAGCCAGAATCAACATTCAAATGTGTTTTCTCTACCAAAAACGGACCACACTACCAGGGACCAGTGGATGAAAATCATTTTTAATGACGCTGTTCAAACAACTGGCTCAACGTTAGTATCTGCGCTAAACATTTAACACAGGAATAATTTACAACGTTCATTTCGAGTTCGGACAATAATGCCTACAGAGTCAGAGTGCTGTATAGAGATGGAACAGGTAACGTTATAGTTTAGTAGTTTAATTACGATTATTATAACGTAATTTGCCATCTGCTTGTATGTATCCATTATTTATTAATAGCCTACAAGTCTGCTGTTTCGGACCAGGTCCGAATGATGATCAAACATATACTGATGATGAGTTTAATAAAGTTTATTGTACATCACACAAAAGATGAAGCATCAGTTTTACATTAGAAAATCACCGTAAGAGGCTGAGCTGAGTAAACACAGTTATAAGAAGTGCGTGAACGTGAAACAAGGCAAAAACAACGCATGATAGCAAACGTCGATCTCTATAACCACTGTAAGCTGATAAAAAAGTAGACTACATCTCCGTTAATGTAAAAGGTAAACTTATGTGGGTGAAAATAGCAACAAACGTTTTAGCTCGTTAATGTTAATGTGTGTTTCAGTCAAAATGATTGTCTTTACCATTCAGAGACATGTTGATGTAAACGTCCTTCCATTGACTCTATATCTTCCATTTCCAGCTCTAGTTCAGAGTCTGGCTCAAACACATATGGGTGAATTCCGTAGGTCGCGGTAATTGTAATGATATGCTGAAGTTACCCGCGGTGTCAAGCCCCCTCCTTCCTGCCACCAATCAACGCGCCCCTCATTTGCATTATTAAAATGACCGTCCACGACAGCCAAAATATCGCATCAGATCTCGCGAGGCAATAATGCATTCAGAAATAAGGGTCAGAGGAGCTCTGTGTTTGTTTGTTTTTTCACTTTTCTTTTTTAGAAGGGCCTGAAAGACTATAATAGAGCGTGGGTATCCCAAGGTAATGCTAGGTTATGACTCCTTTAATTACTCACCCCATGCTGTACCAACCCCCGTAAGACCTTCGTTTATCTTCGGAACACAAATGAAGATATTTTTGATTAATTCTGAGAGGTGGATCACTACTACATAGGCTGTCCAAGAGACTGGCACTTGATGGCCCATAAAGTCATTAAAGAAAATGTTTAAGTATTCCATGTGCCTACAGTGGCTCAATTATAAGTTTATCAAGCGACGAGACTACTTTTTTTGCGAAAAAAACATAAATAACGACTTTATTCGGCTATTCCATTACTTCCTTATGGGCCTTGAGACGAGAGTAGAAGAGATTTCCAGAATGCATGCGCGAAAACTGAGATGAGGACGTTCTTCTTCGACTACTTCTTGTTACCGGCTGCTCACCGCTTAGGAGTATTACCGCCACCTACCGTATAAGATGATGATCCATATATCCATATACATCAAAAATATCTTCATTTGTGTTCCGAAGATGAACGAAGGACTTACGGGGTTGGTACACCATGGGGGTGAGTAATTAATGACTTCATTTTTATTTTTGGGTGAACTAACCCTTTAAAAGCGCTTTTTGGGCCCTATTTTAACGATCTGAAACGCAAGTGTGAAAGCGCAAAGCGCAAGTAACTTTGTGGGTGGATCCCGGCGCTGTTGCTATTTTCCCGGCGGGATAAATGCCTCTTGCGTCTGGCACAAATCTAAATCGTTGTTCACCAAGCATGCGTGCATGCGTGCTTAAAATAGCATCTGAATGTACGCGCAACGTGCCACTGACTTTAGACCAACTTTTTTCTGGTCAGTGGTCAGCAATTGTTTTCTGGAACTGCAAAATAGCACTGGGGAATGTTTGTGCCAAAACACGCTTCCTTTTTGCGCCGACCCACCCAGGGAGCGCAAGTTCATTCCCTAGTTTACCGACGTGCGGAAAAAGCCCACTTTGCGTGGGTGCAAAATGCGAATGATAAATGCGTCAGTGTATAAAGTAATTTGCGCCAGGTGCAAGATAGAGCCCTATAAATGAAGGTGACTTGACGACTTATTACAAAAAAAATTGCCCTAATATTTTATCAAATTACAATAATGTATGTTACATACTGATCAAATCCTGATGGTGAAAAACTGGTCATGCTTTTTATTGAACATCCTGTTGCACTCTTTAAATTACCAGTATAAATATAATGGACTAGAAAGATTTTGTACAGAATTTTACAACCTCCACCTTGTTTTGAGCCAGAAAAAAACCTGATCATGGCTGAAGAAACTGATTTGTACAAGCCATATTTTAGGTATTTTAATAATAAGATAATTGGATTTTTATTTTGAGAACTCTGTCATATACAGTGTTTCCCAAAGGAATTTGTAAGACTGGGGTGGGCGGGACCTCGGCCAAACAAGGGGTGTCCGGAGGCATACAACCCACTACATTTTTTTAATATATATATATATATATATATATATATATATATATATATATATATATAATGTCAGGGAATGAATTTGCATGTTCACTCAGCTCATCGTCAGCGAAAACGCTTGGGTGTGAATCACAAAAAACGTGTTGAAAAACGCTGACGAATAACGCGCGCTGATATTTGTCCCGGTGTGTACGGGCCTTAAGACATCACCTCACATCACTGGTGTCATGTGCACACCCCCACTCAGCCCCGCCCTTCGATTTCATCCCCTCTATCTCCGCTTAGGTCTGCCCATTTTTTCAGCATGTTCAAATATTGCCAGTGGGTGGAGTCAGGCTCTGACCAGGGGTTTAGTTACCCTTTAAAGTGTTTTAATTCTACAATATATGGTGTAAAAACATCTGAGTGCTGCCCTCTTCAGGTTGAACGGTGGCAACTGCAGTTGAATTTTCCTATTTGAAGTTGTGGTAATTAGCCTAAACAAAGACAATTTTATTTTAAAGTCTTTGTTTCATTACATCATTGTTGGAAAGCATTCTAATCAGAATAATTTCTGTTAAGCTTGTGTATTTTTAGTTAAAGGCCGCCCGTAATTCTTTATGCAGGAAAAACCTGCATTGAGAATTGCGGGCCACTCTACTCAGTGGCCATGTAGCTCACCTGTTTAGCCCAGTTATGATCTTAACAAGTAGAAGTGAATGGCCAGTTTCCTATCTGTTAAAAACATTTTGTTCTGTTACTCCAGCTAAGAAACCTGCAGACATGGCACCTAAACAGAAGAAAGTTCCAGTAAAAGCCAAGAAGCCTGATACATCCATCTGGGACTCAGACTCAGACACAGGCACTAAAAAAGCATCAGCAGCACCAAAAGGGGGTGGGAAAGGCCGAGGCAGGAAAAAGGAAGCAGTCGAAGCTCAGAGGAGGAAGGTTTATAACCCTGTGAAGAAGACTGGAAAGACTGCCACAAGCAGGGTGAGTGATATATCCACTACTAATAATCCTACAAGCTGTATTACAGATTGTGAAAAACGTCTTGGTTCCGGATGTAACCCTCGTTCCCTGAGTAGGGAACGGAGACGCTCCGTCGGATGACCACGAATGGGATTTCGCTTTTTTTTTTCGGGATTTCGGGATTTTTGCTTCGCTCAATATAAAACGTGCCAATGGCAAAAGAAGTCAGCGACAGGAGTCAGCGGCCACACTCAAAAACCAATTATCCAGTGGCGAGCGCTCAGGACAGGGTGGAAAGTTCCACTCTAGTGTGATGCTCGCAGCGGCCCGGGAAAGCATGGCCATCATCTCAGGATCTGACTCGACAAATGCCATATGCACACCCGAAAGTGGCAGCATTGTCTTATCTTCACTTCTTGAAGATTCTAGCCCGCCCTGTGATGCTACAATGGACAACAAATCCGATTCTGGAGTGTCAAGGGAAACCCACGGGACATCCGAAAATAGACCCGGGGAATCCCTGAACACTCGCGGGTTGCGTCAGTCGTCCCCTCAGGTCACCCTGGCCACCAGCCAAAGTAGAACCTCACTTGGAGAGTGTTAGATCGGGCTGTGGATGAGGGGACTCTCTCTAACGAGATCATCTGAGTCTCAACCGTAATGACGCAATGGTCACGTTCCGGAGAACGGAGTCATCCACAAACGCTGCTCTAGTGCGATCAAGCCCAAGCACGCAGAGTAGAGAATGTACCTATCAAAATCAGAAATGAGTCAACCGCGGCCAGAAATGCACGGGCAAGTCGTCTTTAAAAAGATGTGCCACGTGCGAGCTCTTTTGTGAGAGGAGAAAAAAACTGTGTTGAAGCGAGCAGGGAGAAACACATTCACTGGCAGATCAGTGCACAGACCAGCAGGCAATATGAACTCGCTGCAGATCGCCGTCACACCAACACCGGAGAGAGTGGCTCTTCTTGTAGAGTGAAGTCAGAAATGGCTGTGGAGTGAAGAGATACTCTTGGCGAAAACATGTCTGTTTTGCTGCCAGCGTCCTCCTTATATACTCACGAGGAGAGGCAGAGATACGCTATGCAAAATCTGCAGACCCATGGCATTTCTTTGCCATTGGCTCATTTTTATATTGAGCGAAGCTGATAGGCTTTCTATGCGAAATCCCATTCGTCATCATCCGACGGAGCTCCGAAGTGACAACGAAACGGAACAGTATTTCAATGCAGATTATGTAATGCATTTTAAATAGTTTATTAAAAAATGCTTCATATTATCTTTTTATTATAAAATATTTAGGAGTTGGAAATTAAGTCATTGATTTCTGTGATTCATATTTGCTGTTAATGCAGTAAAAATAGAAATAAGAATATAGAATCAGTATAGAATGAAGCTATCAAAGCGAGAGAGAGAGAGTGTGTGAGTTTGTCCGACTGATGGTCTGCATGTATCCAGCTGTGCTCAACCTGGTGTCCTCCTCTTTGGAGCATGACATGCGAGACCCTCATGAAGGACGCTTGCACATTGCAAGTCTGGCTACTTGTTTTTGATCCTGTCAGTAACACTCTTCATTGTAATTATAACAGTCAATTCAAATATGTTTGTGTAGCAATTTTCACAATACTCATTATTCATGTGTAAAAACCACATCATAAAATACATTTTAGTTTTATCACTAATCATTCACATAGGCCATTGGTGCTTGGACCCTGATGATATGACCTTGTGGGTATATTTTGCTCTGTGATTAATAATGGTTCTTATTATTATCAGTGTTAAATGCAGTTTTGCTTCTTAATATTTTGGAGCAAACCATGATACTCATCATGGAAATGTAAAGGAAATTTCAAATGAATTGTATGTGATTGGTATAAATAATGCATTTTCATGAAAAGAATAAATAAAGAAGAAGAAAGAAGAAGAAGATACATTATTTTCAGAATTCCTTAATGAATAAAAATGTTATGGACACCATTTATTTGAAATCAAATTGTATTTACTGTTACTTTTGATCAATTTAATGCATCATTGCTGAATAAAAGTATTAATTTACACACCCCAATTTTTTAAATAATAGTGTATCATGGTTTCACAAACGTATGAAGCAGTGCAACTGTTTTTCAACTTTGATAATAATCAGAGATTTTTCTTGAGCAGCAAATCAACATATTAGAATCATTTCTGAAGGATCATGTGACACTAAAGAATGGAGTAATGATTCTGAAAATTCAGCTTTGCATCACAAGAATAAACTATATATTAAAATATAAAAAAGTTCTTAATTGTAATAATAATTAAAAAAAACAACATAATCAAATTAATATAGTTAAAATTAGGCACAGTTAAATGTAACATTTAAAATAATGTGTTAATGTGAATAATGTTCACTTTAATTAAAAATTTATTTTTTAATGTTCTGTAATTTGTTAATAAATGAAAAAATAAACCAATCTGATAATTTGCTTTTTATGCCTGACTTTCAGTTACACTACAATGTTGACTGGCTATAAATAGTTATTTTAGTTCTTCATTTTAAGTTGGAAAAACAAGTCAATTTAATAGAGGCATCAGTATTGATTTCAGTGATACTGGCCTTCATTCATAGTAATTAGTAAAAATATGCCATTAAACAATATTTAAGATCTCGTATATAATAATCGGAATATAATATTTAACTTACTATCTTTATGTTGATAACTTAGCAGGCTCAGGGTAGTTCACAATGGCTTTTCATGCGATTTAATTTGTCGCCATTGATTATTTTGGTAATGACATAATCAACTGAAGTTTGCAGTTGAATGCAGGTTGCTGCCCAAGCAACAATTTTACATACATACTGTATATAAAGTACATTGACCGGTACATGTATGTGAGTGTAACAAACTCTTGTCCTCTCCACTGCACACTGAACAAGTAAAAGACACAAGATAGTGTAGTTTGGTGTACATTGGTTGCTATGCCAAAATACAATTTTTTGAAGTTACAATACTTTTGAATTGTGTTTTTTTTTTTTTTTTTTTTTTTTTGAGAAAAGGAGTCATAGTTTCAGAAATTGTAAGTAATTGTTTAAAAATGGCTAGTCAACAATGTGTAACATGAATATGTGGATGAACTTTTGGCCTGCAGGGGGGTGCCAATGGTCTGGCGATTGTCCAGGCTGAGTGCTCAAAATTGTTCCAGTTAAAGCTACAAAATAATGGCAAAACCACTATATTTTATAAACATTAGAACTGTGATCCACAGTGGTAAATAATGTTGCGCACTGCACTCAAGCTATACTCAGTGTCCAGATAAGTCCAGTTCTTGACTTTTTTTTTGACTCTGTACTTCTTCCTCATGGGTAACTGCAATATCCAGTGTCTTATGTTGTGTATGTGTGTTTGCATGTAGAAACCAAAGAAGGCAGTGTCTGACGATGAAGAAGATGACGACGCAGGCATGAACAGCTTCAGCCGTCTGGACTCAGGCAGAGATCGATCCGGTCGAGCCAAGAAAGAAGTCAAATATTTTGCAGAATCTGATAATGATGATGACGACGACGATATGTTCTGACTAGAAAACATACACACACTCAGTCCAGAAATATCCTTGTTGAAGAACAGGTTCACTGTCTTCTGTCCTGGAGAATTTTGTACATTTTACTCTCCATTTTATTTCTTCAATTGTGATGTTGAATTCTTTCTACTGTGTAGCTGTTTTACTCTTTTTATCGTTATTGCTATATTATTATTATTATTATTATTATTGTTATGATATACATTGACAATGTTGTTTTTTATCATTAAATTGTATTTGTCCTGAGCTTTTAGAAATGTAGACTGCTGTGCTTTAGCACCTTTAATGGTTCAGCGTTAGAGATGACTTACCTTTTTGAGATGACTTGGAAATAAACATGAAATGTAAATTATATGTTAGTCTTTAGCAATGTTAGTACCACTGATATGTTGCAAAATGTTTGAGAGACCATAAGAGACAATGACAGGACATGCTGTTTATTACCATAGAAATGTCAACTCATCCTGCCGATTTTAAAAACAACCTAAATAGTGCTCTTGTTATGTAGAACCAGAAGTTGATCTGCTTAGAAAAGTTCTCCAAGGATGCAGAAACATTGATTTAGACAATGGCAACAGCACGACATTTAACATTGTATGAAATAATTGAACAAAATGAACCGCAACCTCTATCTCACACTTTATGCATACATTAACATGGACCATTTAAGTACTTCCAAACATTTTAAAATAAATACATTTTTTATTGTTTTGCCAGATGGGTTCACTGTAAAGGCAATGGTAAACTAAAGCACTGTTAATGTCCAAAAAAGACATGGAAAAGGATTTGTAGAAATTTACAATTGGATACAAACAGGTTTTGATGAAAGATATTCTTGAATTGTCATTATCTAAACTCCTTGGTTTCACAGGTTTTAAACAGAAGTTGAGAATTTCATCCTTATGAACTGTTTTTTTTTTGTTGTTTTTTAGAGAAACCAAAATGTTTTGTAAATGTTTAAGGACTGTTCCTTCATAGGTTAAATTTGGGCGAACTTTGTGTTTGATTGTTGACTGCCTTTCAATCAAAAATCCAAAGACAAAAACCAATCTCTAACATCTCAGTAACATTTTTAGTACATGTCGGTTTTGGACTATCTGCTTTTTTTCTTTGGTTCAGAGGTCATGTAAGCTCGTAAAGAGCTTCCTTTTTTTTTTTATGACATTTGCGTTACTTGCCTTTTTTATGTACAGAGACCAGCATACAGTAGTTAGCAGTCAACTTATGTTTCCTATTATTGAAGACAAGCACACTGTTGCATCTCTGCCATGACACAAGCTTAGAGCAATATCACATTCAGCAAAAAGCATTATTGAACAATCCAGATGAGATGACTCGACCCTTAGCAGTCAAACCGGCCCATGTGAGTTAATTTTGATTGAAAAAAAATTATTGTGACACATTTGATAACCCTTGTTTACTGAAAGAGATTTTTCAAAACATGTTTTGAACATGGATTCTGAAAATCTTGTGACTTGAAGTTATGATATAGCCTATATGCTAACTCAATCAAACACAATGTCTAGTAACTTTTCCTGTGTAACAAAGTATATAGAGTACATAATTCAAATAATAGCTTTCATAGCTTAACATTTTAATGATTGAGGATTGTAGATGCAAAGGGAATTGTGGGTTTTTTGTAAAGACATTCATGAGCTGTTTCATTTGTTACAAGGCTTTTCAAACATGAGTAAGACTTTATTAGCTATTCTAAACACATAAAACGAATCAGTTACCTAACGTAACCTCGGTTCTCTCTTTAGATTTTTTTTAGTACTCATTTTTTATTATATTTATTATATGGTACCAACACAGAAAGAAATTGTGACAAATCCGATAACAAACCAAAAAAGAAAAACAGTTGTACCATCTTCCTACCCTCCCTCCCTCCCTCCCTCCCTCCCTCTCCCCTACCGCATGAGATAGAACAAAAATATCAGTGTAGCACAGGTAGAGTTAAAGAACAATCCGCTTAATGTCCACCCAGCAGAATATTCTGAACCTTGGTGATTCCATCATTCCATGCTTGAATTGTCCGAGGCGTGGCGCAGTTGATCCTGGCAGACGAGAGCTCAAGAAAAAGAATCTCCAGGAATGTATTCAGCCAATGTTTATGAGCTAAGTTGTGTGGTGGAACCCAAACTTGAACAATGATCTTCTTGGCTGCCGTTAGCCCAGCTAACCAAATTTTCCTAGACCTTTCATCCATGCCTTCAAGTTCAGAATCATCATTGAGGAGGTGTAAAACAGGATCCATAGGGAGTTGAACATCTATCAGATCAGACAGTGATTGCAACACTTTAGACCAAAAGTCATAGATTTTTGGGCAGTCCCACAACATGTGCATAAAAGTCCCCAAGATATTTTGTGAGCAGAGAGAACAAAAAGGGTGTGGGGCTTGACCAATTAAGTGCCTGACTCTAGGGGTAAGGTATGCCCTATGGGAGATCTTCATGTGAATAAACTGATGGTTGGGATTCTGAGACGAGTTACATATGTTATTCCAGCTTGTGCCCCAATTTATTTCCTTACCCCTAAGTGCCATTGATCGATCCCATGCCAGAGTACTAGGCTTAGGAGACAAAAATGACAGAAGCCTGGTATACAAAAAAGAAACAACACTTTTTGGGGCCACATTTATCCAGTTGATTACTGGATGTTCCTTCATCTCTGAGCCCCATACAACATTATGTGCTTTAAAAGCTGATCTAAGTCTGAAATACAAAAATAAGGAGTGTTTGGGGATACCATAAAGTGAAACCAAGTCGTTAAAGTTTAATAAAGAATCTTCCCCATTCAAGTCTCCCATGACCCATATACCTTTTTCTGCCCATACACCTTGAATGAATGGTTTATTTCCAGATAATAATTTGTTATTACGCCAAATGGGAGATGATCTATGCCATTTTGCTGCAAAACCCACTAGCCTCTCAACCTGCATGTATGTCAGTACCGGGCCATACCTCAATGTACAACGATTAATGGAGAGACCAGAAAATAAAAAGTCCTTGAGCCTAATAGGGGCAATTATGTCCTGCTCTATTGTCTTCCACGGTGATGTATAATTCGGATCCAACCACTGCTTAATTGGACGCATAATGAAAGACCAATGAAAATATTTAAAGTTGGGAAGAGCCCATCCTCCATCTAACTTGTTACGCTGTAGTGTAGACCGTTTAATACGAGGTCGCCTCCCCTTCCATATATATTTGGTGAGTAGCGTGTCAATTTTAGACCAGTAGTTCTTTGGAGGAGATAGTGGCAGCATAGAGGAAATGAAATTAACACGTGGTAAAATGTTCATTTTCACTACTGCTATGCGAGACGGGACAGAAGCAGGCAGGGCAGTCCATCTTTTAGTATCTTCCTCAACTTTCTTCAGCACATTTGTGTAATTGGATTTAGATAGGGCTGTGACAGATGTTTGAATCAACACCCCTAGATATTTGACCTCTTTGGTAACTGTAATATTAGTAGGTAAAACCAACTGACTTCTATCCTCGTTAATTAACACCAGGGCCGATTTAGAGAGATTAATTTTAAAACCTGAGAGTGCACCAAACACATTTAATGCTCTAATAGTGTTGGGAAGAGAATTTTGAACCTCTGACATATATATTAAAGTATCATCCGCATACATTGACACTTTGTGAGTAGAAGTGCCAATGTGAATAGGAGAAATAGTTGTACTGTTACGAATATACTGCGCTAGAGGTTCTATAGAAAGATTAAAAATTAAGGGGGACAAGGGGCAGCCCTGTCTTGTACCACGATTGATAGTAAACAGATTTGAAATGACACCCCCAATACACACTCTAGCAGAAGGGTTCGCGTACAGCACCTGAATCATTTTAATAAACTTGGGCCCAAACTTAAATTCACTAAGGACACGCCATAAGTACTGCCATTCGAGCCTATCAAAGGCCTTCTCGGCGTCGAGAAAGAGAAGGCCACAAGAGGAGGGAATCTTCTGAGCTTCACCCAAAATATGAATTAGCCGCCTAACATTGTCTGCAGCCAAACGACCCTTCATAAATCCAGTTTGGTCTGGATGTATTAGATCAGGCAGTACTGACTCTAGTCTGCGTGCTAATACACGGGAGTAAATTTTAAGATCAGCATTAATAAGAAATATTGGTCGGTAGCTCGCACAGTCAGAGGGGTCTTTGTCCGGTTTGGGGATAACTGAAATAAGAGCAGTGTTAAGATCTTTGTGAAAATGTCCTTGTTCAATAGAAAAATTTATAGAATCCAGCCAGATAGGACCTAAAGTCTCCCACAGAACTGAATAAAGCTCGACCGGCAAACCATCTAGGCCAGGAGAACGCCCTTTCTTCATACTTCTTACTGCTAGATGTAATTCTTCTAGTGAGATAGGCAAGTCAAGAAGTTCCGCATCCTCTATGGAAAGAGTGGGAAGATTCAGATTGGTAAAGAAATTTGAATAATCACTCTCCTGGCATTCACTAGAGTACAGTTTGGTAAAAAAGGATGCAAACGCCTCATTTATATCTAGATTAGTTGTTGCCATTTCGCCCTGGCCCCTTTTGATGCATGCTATTGATCGACGTTCCTCCTGACGCTTAAGAGTCAGGGCAAGAAGATGACTCGGGCGGCTGCCCTGTGAATAATACTTGTGTTTGGTAATATGCATTAAGTATTCTACTCTATGTCGTAGCAAATTGTTCAGTTCAGCTTGATGTGCCCTTAATTGGGATTCTGTATCTTTATTATACTTCCTTTTAAGTTGAGTTTCTATCTGTCCACATTTTAGTTCTAAATCCGAAATCTGACGAAGTCTATTACGCTTAATATAAGATGAAAATCTGATCGCGTTGTTTCTGAGGAAACCTTTTATGGAGGCCCAAAAGAACATTGGATTCTCTACACTCCCCTTATTAATGTCTATGAATTCGGTGAGTTCAAGCTTGAGCTGATTGAGGAAGTTTTCATTTTGCAGTAACGAGGAGTTAAACCTCCATCTAGAAGACTTGTTGTCCCTAATATCTCCAAAACTAAATGTTGCCTCAATAGGATTATGGTCTGAGATAAGTCTGGGAAGAAGATTTACTGATGAAGATGTAGAAACCAGATCAGTTGAAGTAAGTAGGTAATCTATCCTAGAGAACGACTTATGGTTAGGTGAATAATATGTGTAATCCTTTGATGAAGGATTATGTAGTCTCCAAAAATCCACCAAATTGAGGTCCTTTGCTAAATTACCTAGAGCCTTAGAGGAGGCTATCTGAGTGTGAGTAGGAACAGTGGTGGATCTGTCTAGGATGTTATCAAAGACTGCATTCATGTCCGCGCCAATAACCAAATGGTACTCGTCTAAAGTTAGCAATTCTTTGGTGATGTTCTGAAAAAATGCACCGTCAAAGATAGCTGGGGCATAAATACTAATAAAGGCTACTTTCCTTCCTTCAATGGAGGTACAACAAAATGCTAGCCTTCCTGAAATATCTGAGCTGACTTTAACTATGTTAATGGTCAGATTACGTCTCATTAACACAGCTACCCCCTTGGTGCTGCTACCATCCGATGAGGCAGCAACAATTCTATATCTCCTATTTTGTAGTCTTAAAGTATCGTTAGGTTTAAGATGAGTTTCCTGCAGCAATGCTATATCAACATTTTTGCGATGAAGGAAATCTAGGAGCTTGGACCTTTTGAATGGAGAATTGAGCCCTCTCACATTAAATGTCAAAACATTGTATCTATTCATTGTCTCCATTGAGGTAGGCCCAAAACAAACTGTGTGTAGTAAGGTTGAGATAAACTGCCGGATACAACGAGATAAGAAAAACTACTGTCAAGAAAGAAATGACTGTGCAAGAACATATCCAACCCATGCGGTAAAAACCCCCCAAAGAACCCCTGAACACCCCAACCCCCCTCCCCCTAATCTCACCCCCAACCCACATTGTCATCTGTGAGAACCACGAAGCGATGTCTACCAATGAACTTGTGCCTATTAGCCCTGAATGGACCAGCTTTTACTGCTTCCTAACTGAAACATATTGAAAAACCTTGATTCAAAAGATAAAAGAAAATATACATGGGGGATAATCATCCTATCTAATAAACAAGGAATACAATAAACTGCTTACAACCCCCGAAGAAAAAAAAAAAAAAAAAAAAAACAAGCATCATGTTAAACTCGAGCATCATGCCTACACATTTTAACCTGCTCGTAGTCATTCCATGTCAGTGAAGCGCAAGGATTCTCTAGCAAAAGACCTGGCATTATTCTCACTCTGTAGAGTTGAAGCAGCGCCCTGTCCCGCGAAGAACAATTCAGCCTCCTCTGCCGAATCGAACAACATTTTGTCCCCTTTGTACCTGAGCTTCAAGATGGCAGGGTAGATCAAGAACGAGTCGATGCCTTTTTGTCGCAATTGGGCTCGGATTGATTTGTATTTGTTTCTTCTCTGCACGGTTTCGGCACTGTAGTCGGCGTAGAATTCCAGCTGAGTGTTGTCTGGTAGCTTAGGTTTAGTGCTACGAGCTCCCTGCAGAATGGCTTGACGATCGCGATAACGGAGCACTCTGAAGATCATTGTCCGCGGCCTGGCAGAGTTAGAAGAGAAGATTCGGTGGGCTCTGTCAATTTCTATGGAATTCTGGGCCAGTGTCGGAATCCACTGAGGTAGCATTTTACAAAGAAATCCGACCGGATCATCACCCTCCGCCCCCGTTGGTAAGTTAATTAATCTCACGTTGTTCCTCCTCGATCTATCTTCCATCTCGGTGACTTTCTTCTTGAGGCTGTCTAGCTCTGTGAGACAGTGGTTGGTGTCCTTTTTAGCCTGACGGAGCACTCCGTGCATTGTGTCGAACTTTAGCGGTCACCTTTTCCATATTTTTGGCATGCGTGTTGATGTCGCTGTTCAGTGATCTCAGTAATGTCCCATTTTCAGCTATTTGACTTTCGAGCGTTGTTAAAGCTTTAGCCAACGTCTCACTCAGCATTTCGGATACAAGGCCCCGTAGCGTCTCTCTCTCTGCCTCTACCGTCTGCCTAATGAGCAAGGAGATTCCTTCGGGAAGTAAACAATCTGACGAAGCACCGGAGCTCAGGCTAGTTTTGAAATCGCTTACCGGGGCTTTGTTTGGCCGGCGAGCCTGCACCTTTCTTTGACGCCATTTTACGATGTTGGTGTAAAAGAAAAGAGTAAAAACGAAAATAAACACTGCCCGGTATGTTAAACAAACAAATTGATGCAAAAAATAAGCAGTTAGGCTGCCATTCAAAGGCCTTTTGGCAAGAGCTCAATGCAATGCGACCATCTCGCTGCGCGCCTCACCGGAAGTCCCCGGTTCTCTCTAGATGAGGGAACGAGTATTGCGTAAGCTAGCTTGCGCTACAGGAAGAGTAATCTTTGCTGAGAAGTTGAAGCCAAAAGATTATTCCATAATTTTGTAATCATTGTCAGCGCAGTTCCTCTGAGGACCTGTGTGAAGTTGGCCCCCCACCCAATGCAAAACGTCATCAAAATGTGCTCAATCGTTTGTGCTGGTTTGTGCTGTAAAAAGTTTCGTTTGAGCTGCTTTGGGTTTTTAAATATTAATCTTTGAAGGTTAGGTCGATGACGTCACTCAGCCCCACACACGCTTCAAATTCATCCAAAATAGTCTTGTTCGTTTGTGCTCCGTTTGTGCTGTAAAACGTTTCGTTTCAGCTGCTTTGGTTTTTTAGATATTAAAATCTTTTTATGTAGGTCATCTGAGGTCACTCAGTCAGCCCCCCACATGATCCAAATTCACCCAAAAAAGTCTTCGTTCGTTTGTGCTGGATTGTGCCGGTAAAAGATTCATTTGTGCTGCGTCGGGTTTTAAAATATTAGATATTACATTATTATTGATGATTTTGACCAGCCCCTCACATGATCCAAATTCACCCAATATAGTCTCATTCCGTTTGTGCTGGACTGTGCCGGTAAAATTTTACCGTGCTGGCCGGTAAGACCTACAACCAATCAGAGCAACGCAGTAAGTCAACTCCTTTGCATAGCGCAGTTTTCGGTAACACTTTATTTTACGACCCGCAAACAACTGGGTAAGTACACAGAAATTACGGTGTACGTTTTCTGTAATTATAGTGTACTTCCGTGTAAGTATAAGGGAACAATATGTTAAGTTTGGGGTAATAAAGGGGTAACAAGCAGATATACAACCTGCTAATAACTTCGTAAGTACACTGAAATTACGATGTACGTTTTCTAATTATAGTGTACTTCCGTGTAGGTATAATCCCTTACGAAAAATAACTGCAGTACAATGAAGTATAACTGCAGTAAAACTGCAGTTCAAAGCAGTATAACTGCAGTACAATGAAGTACAACTGTAGTTTTGCAGTATTAACGAAGTATAACTGCAGTATAACTGCAGTATAGATGCAGTGTGACTGCAGTACATTGAAGTGCAACTGCAGTAAAACAGCAGTACAAAAAGTACAACTTCAGAATAGTGAAGTAAAACTGCAGTACAACTGTAGATTTGCAGTATTAACGAAGTATAACTGCAGTATAGGTACAATGTGACTGCAGTACATTGAAGTGCACCTGCAGTAAAACAGCAGTACAAAAAGTACAACTTCAGAATAGTGAAGTAAAACTGCAGTACAAATGTAGATTTGCAGTATAATGAAGTAGCCTATAGATACAATAACTGCAGTTCAGTGATACACTTTAAAAAGTGATAGACCTTTTTTAATAGAGAAAACTAAAACTAACATTTTTTTAGCTTTTTTTATTTTATTTATTGGGCTCTCAGGCAATGATATCAGTTTAGTTGCCATTAAAAAGTGAAATTACTGAACCTAAATAAAGGAGCTTTATAGTATGAAAAAAAGGCAGATGAAGTTTTTGTTTTTTTGCATCTGAAGTCTTGGCCTCCCATTAATATTACACTGTACTGCAGTTATGCTGTTTTGTGCGAGACATAGCCCATGTGAGCAGAACTTCCTTCGCACGACGCGCCGTGGGCGTTGTCCTGACAACGAGTCTCGAGAGCAGCTGATGCTCATTACTGTTAGTTAGCGTCTTCCGCGTATAGTGTCTGCTCCATACGGTTTGGTTGATTTCCTCACTGAAATTATCGTTCATATACGTTCATATTTATGAACTATCACAAATTAAAACACAAAAACATGACAGCATTACTCGTGGTGATGGTCATTAACAAGTGGACCGGAATAGAAGTAGGGAACGGAGACGGTACGTCAGAAGTGACGGAGAATGGGGGTTTCGCATAGAAAGCCAATCCTCTTCAAGAATTTAATAACGAGCCAATGGCATGAAAATGCCTTGGGGCTGCGGAATTTGCATAGTGTACTCCGCCCCACCCTGTGGGTATAAGAAGGAGGAAGTGAACGCAACTGCAGTATGTCTTCGCTGAGGAGCCAAGACTGAACTCGGCGTCTACCCAGCGGTACAGCAGAAGTGGCAAGGAGACGTGACGTCTCCGTTCCCTACTCAGGGAACGAGGGTTACACTAGTAACCGAGACGTTCCCTTTCGTAGTCACTTCGAGTTACGTCAGAAGTGACGGAGAATGGGGGTCAATGCCATCACGCCATCTTCCAGCTGTCTTCCAGTGCCCTGCGAAAGTCTGGACTCCTGAACATATTATATTATACCAGGAGTTCCTACTTTAACACAGGAATACCAAGGTACACTGGGAAGCATATCCCGGGAGGAACATGCTACAAATGCCTGCCGAAGGAGGACTTCGAGTACACATGTGGCCGATTAGGGACTACACATGGAGAAACTGGAGCGCCAACCGCAGATGGCAAGAACTTAGCTCCAGGGGTGGCAGATGGCTTGCCGAGGGAAGACACATGCTCAGGGAGGCTTACAGTGGAGAATACAGATGAGACAGTTACCGTCAGGGAACCGTGGGACATGGATGCACCTAGCCGGCACCATAGCAAGCGCAGTGGTGCCCGCATCATGAGTGCTGGAGGACTCAGGGCTTCATGAGAAGACTCAACTGAGGAAATATCGCACTTATCCAGTCAGAGAGTGGAATGAGCGAGCAAGCGAGGACACTTAAGCGGGTTCAATACTGGCGGAAGCGAGTCCGTGAGAGGACACTGGCTCAATTCGCAGATTATAGAATCTCAGCGAAGGTGTTAGGTGTCGCCCAGCCTGCAGCTCTGCAGATGTATGTTCGCGAGGCGCCATGCGCTAGAGCCCAAGAGGAAGCCACGCTCCTAGTGGAGTGGGCCGTCACACCAAGGGGGCACGGCCGGCCTTGCTGCTGGTAAGACAAAACAATGGCATCCACTATCCAGTGAGAACAGCCGTTGCTTTGAGAGAGCCCTTCCCTTCTGGCTCCCCCCATGACAGACAAAGAGCTGTTCTGAGGTCCTGAAACACTGCGTTCTGTCAACGTGAGTGCGGAGTGCACGTACTGGACAGAGCAGTGCCAAGGCTGGGTCTGCCTCCTCCAGGGGCAGCGCTTCCAGGGTCACCACCTGATCCCGGAAGGGAGTGGTGGGAACCTTGGGCACATATCCCGGCCGGGGTCTCAAGACCACGTGAGAGTAAGCCGGCCCGAACTCCAGTCACGCTTCGTCAGACGGAGAATGCCTGCAGGTCCCCTACCCTCTTGATGGAGGCCAATGCAACCAGGAGTGCCGTCTTCATAGACAGAAATTTTAACTCTACCGATCTGCAAAGGCTCAAAGGGAGGCCTCTGCAGAGCATTTGAGAGCTACTGCGAGGTCCCAAGAGGGTCACGAGGGGGGACGAGGTGGATTTAGTCTCCTCGCTCCCCTCAGGAACCTGATGACCAGGTTCGTGCTTGCCGATAGACGTTACCATCCACTGCATCATGAGAAGCGGCAATGGCCACGACATGAACCTTGAGGGTGGAGGGTGACAGCCTACGGTCCAACCCTTCCTGCAGGAACGACAGCACGACACTGATCGGGCATTTCCGGGGGTCTTCTCCGCGAGAAGAGCACCAGCTGACGAGAGAGGTTCCACTTCAACGCATAGAGGTGTCTAGTGGAAGAGCGCTCTCAGCGGAAGTGATGGTTGCCGCCACCGCAGGTGGCAGCGAACTGAACCTGCCTCGTCCCGTCCAGAAGCCACACGTGTAGCTTCCCAGAGATCCGGGACGAGAGGTGCCACAGAGTGCCCCATCTCTGAGAGAGAAGGTCTTGTCTCAGAGGAATAGGCCAAGGAGGTGCTGTCGCGGAGGAGCATGAGTTCGAAAACCACGTCTTGGTGGGCCAATAAGGGGCTACCAGCAAGACCTGCTCCTCGTCCTCGCTGATCTTGCACAACACCCGTGCAAGAAGGCTCACTGGGGAAATTCATCTGCGTGGGCCCGGCGGCCAGCTGTGCGCCAGAGCATCTGTGCCGAGATCAGCTGGACCGTCTGGGGATGGAGTCTCCATTCGCGGAGATAGGACGGACCCTTGACAGCTCGTCGGCAGCCAGGTTCCGGACTCCTGGAATGTAAACAGCACGAAGGGACCTCAGGTGCTTCTGACTCCATATCAGGAGGTGGCGTGCGAGCTGCGACATCCGGCGTGCATGCGTAACCCCCCTGGTGGTTGATGTCGCTACTGTCAGCGGTATTGTCTGAACGGACAAGTACGTGTTGACCCTTGAGCAGTGCTCGAAAGCGGTGCAGGGCCAGCGCGTACTGCCAGCAGCTCGGAGGCAATTGAGTGCAGAGAGACGCTAGGTTCCCTGTCCAGGACCCGCGGCTGCATGCCCATTGCACATGGCACCCCGTCCTGTGGTAGACGCATCCGTGGAGATAGAGCGGAGATGCCTGGAAACTCGCTGGAGAGGGACACCTGCCCGTAGGAAGCTGAGGTTCGACCACGGGAAGAAGGTTCGGCGGCACGCTGGAGTCACTGGAACTCGGAGCGAGCCGCGATGCCATGCCCACCTCGGGACTCGAATCGCGAAGCCACAGCTGAAGTGGTCTCATACTGAAGCAATCCGAGCGGCGTTGCCGCGGCTGCAGATGCCATATGCCCCAGCAGCCTCTGGAAAAGTTTCAGTGGGACCACACTCTTGCCCTCGAACTGTCGAAGACAGTGCAGCAGTGGGTGGCCGCGCTCGTTCGTGAGCTGCCGCGGACATGGCGACCGAATCTATCTCCATGCCGAGAAAGAGATCCTCTGCACGGGGCAAAGTTTGCTCTTTCCCGGTTGACCCGAAGGCCCAGACGGGCTAGGTGCTGGAGCACCAGGTCTCTGTGTTCGCAAGAAACTGGTCTCGAGAGTGTGCTAAGAGTAGCCGGTCGTCGAGGTAATTGAGGATGCCGAACCCCGTGTTCGCCGAAGGGGAACAAGGGCTGCCTCGACAATCTCGTGAAGACGCGAGGGACAGAGCTAACCCGAATGGGAGAACTGTGTACTGATATGCCTGGCCTTCGAAAGCAAACCGAAGGAATGGTCTGTGTCAGAGGCAAAATGGGAGACATGAAAGTACATGCGTCCTTCAGGTCGATCGCTGCAGAACCAATCCTGAGGCCGAGCAGCCATTCGGCAAATGCGTTTGGCTGTGAGCATCTTGACGACATTGGATGGAGGGAACGGTTCAGATGCGCAGGTGCAGGGATCGGCTCGTAACCCACCGGTCTTCTGGGGACAATGAAGTAGGGGCTGTAGAAGCCGGACCTCATCTCGGCTGGAGGGACCGTCTCGATTGCACCCTTCGCAGCAGGGTCCCAATCTCCGCTCTCATGACGGGACATCGCCACCGACCAAGGTTCAAGCAGACTCCCTGAAACGGAGAGGAGACCGTGCGAACTGAATCGCGTAGCCGAATCTGATCGTTCTGATGACCCAGCGGGACAGGCCGGGGAGCTCTTAACCAAGCTCCCAGGAATTTGATCCAGCGGGGTCATGCGAACCACAGGCGTGCCCCCGGAGGGGCAGCGAGGCAGAGTGACAGGAGTGCACACCGAGAGGAAGCCCACGCGGGTGCATAGTCGAGCTCTGCTCCCCGACAGAAGAGACCAGGGAAGGACCAGCGTTCCTCGAGGGTCTGTTCTGCCGGGGTTCTGGCGATAGAGGGGAGAGGGAGCCGCGGTAGTCCGGGGATGACACCCGTCCCTCCGCACCTCTGAGACAGAGAGGGATGAGTGGGGCGACACCATGGGGCATCGTGCGCACTCACTCCAGTCTGTGTGCTCAGTGAGATGATGTCAAGTCTTTCTTAACCAACTCAGGGTGCTGCCCACCCGTGGGTGAGCAGCGGGGGAGAGGAGAACAAAAGAGTCTCCCCCGGCCCTCCACCGGGGAAGGAGGGGGCCTGCTACCTCCTCCTGGAAAAGACTCGACGCCATCACTGAGCAGCCCGTCTCAGGAACGCCGCTTAGCCTGGGCGTTCCAGCGGGGCAGCGGAGCCTGAGGGGGCTGTGGCACGCTCCTCTGCGGCCGCCTCGACGGCGCGGCCCGGGTGAAGGCTGCTGCTGGGGTCGTGCGCCGGAGGGAGGGGGCCGCAGGAAGGGCGTCCTCGGCGGCGAGCAGGCTGAGGCGGCTGCACCGACGGCTGGGTGGAGGCAGCAGCTGGCCGTCGGGGCAGGATGTGTTTGATCGCCTCCGTCTGCTTCTGGGCGGTCGAGAACTGCTGGGCAAAGTCCTCGACCGCACCGCCGAAAAGGCCAGCCTGGGAAGGGGGGCGTCGAGCAGACGAGTCCGCTCAACGTCCCGCACTTCCGCCAGGTTGAGCCAAAGGTGACGCTCCTGGACCACACTGAGTGGCCATCACCTGACCCAGGGAGCGAGCAGCCACCTTCAGTCGCCCGGAGAGCGAGGTCAGTGGCCGCTCGTAGTTCGTTAAACGAACCCTGGTCAGTCCTGCCCTCGTGCATATCCCTGAGCAGTTTGGCCTGGAAGACCTGTAAAGTGCTCATGGCATGCAAAGCTGCAGCTGCCTGTCCCGCTGCGCTATAGGCCCTCGCCGCCATCGACGACGAGAACCTACAGGCTTTGGATGGGTGCTTGGGAGGCCCCGGGAGGAGGCGCTCTGCGGACACAACTGCATCGCAACAGAGCGCTCCACCGGAGGGATCCCCGCATACCCACGGGCAGCCGCATCAGCGAGGGAGGAAAGGCGGGGGAAGCTGACGGGCGGACACGGGAGGTCAAAGGAGCCTGCCATGTCTTCGTCAGCTCCGCATGCAACTCGGGGAAGAATGGTATTGGGGTCGGCTGTGGCCTTGCGGCGGCAGCTTTGCCCAAATACCACTCATCCATCCGTGAGTGATCGGGGTGGGGCGGAGGATTCCACTCCAACCCGATACTCACGGCGGCCCGAGAAAGCATGGCCGTCATCTCAGGATCAGACACGGGCAACGCTGGCACTCCTGAGGAGGCAACGCCGCCGTATCCTCCTCCGAGGAATCGAGCCCGCCTTGTGATGCTGTGATCGACATCACATCCTCCTCTGGAGCACCGAACGAAACAGACGGTGCCTGCGAAGAAGCAGACGTCTGAACCGTTCCAGTGCTCGCTGGCTGCAACACTGTTGCGGTGGGTGTGGCCCGAGGAACTAGCGTCGGGGGTTTGTTCCACACTGTCACCGACAGATCACCCTGGCCGTGAACCGAAGAGCTTCCCTGGGTAGAGGGAGCAGATCGGGTAGTGGTGGCGGGGACTCTCACAGTAAGATCATTGAGTCTCGATCTCAGTGTTGAGATGGTCATATTCCCACAAAAGGAACATGACTCATCCACGAGGGCTGCTTTAGCATGACGAAGACCCAGACATACAAAGCAGCGATCGTGGCCATCAGAAGTGGAGAGAAATCGGACCACATGCAGAAGAACACGGGCGATCCATCTTTAAAAAGACGTGCCACGTGTAGCTCTTCTAGAGGAGAGGAGGAAATTCACTCTATCAGCGCTCAGGCGACCAGGGAGAAGCGCAAAATCTGGCAGACCGCTGCTCAGATCGCAGGCAATGCAGAATCTCGCTGGGTACCGCCGTAGCACCAACGCTGGAGAGGACGCTCGTCTCGAAGAGTCTTGATCAGTGATAAATGGCTTGTGGAGTGAAGAATGCTCTTGGCTCCGAAGCGAAAACATACTGCGGTTGCGTTCACTTCCTCCTTTTATACCCACAGGGTGGGGCGGAGTACGCTATGCAAATTCCGCAGCCCAAGGCATTTTCATGCCATTGGCTCGTTATTAAATTCTCGAAGAGGATTGGCTTTCTATGCGCAACCCCATTCTCCGTCACTTCTTACGTAATCTCGAAGTGACTACAAAAGGGAACGCCGCTTCTATACTGTAACGTTAATGTTAGCAGTTTTACCATTCTCCGGTTTAACTTACACTGTTTAACGTTAGTGTTAACTGCGTCACAGCAGATTGTGTAACTTATGTTTTCACTTTGCAGCATTATTGTCTTTTTCACTTTTTAAAAACTATCTGTATTGTATAAAGTACTATACATAATGTTGACTTTACTTAAATTGTTTACATTTAATATCAGGAATATTAGAAATATCAGCACTAACTTACTGAAAAATACAAGCAAATATGTTCAGTAGTTTGACATTATGTGCAGAAAAGGATTTTTTTTTTTAAGTAGGCTAACTTACTTTTTTTGTGTGATTGCTATTTCCAGGAAAATGTACTGGTAACAACTAAAAACAGAAGGCGATGGCTGCAGTGAAACAAATGTGCACTCACAGACTTTAAAAATTGTGTCTCTCTGCTTTTTTCCAGAAATGCATGTTATTGGGCAAATTGTGTAGACTGTCAATGGAGTGACAGAAAGATTTCATCAAAAAGATCTTCAATTCCCCGTGTTTCCCGTGTCTTGCGGGGTTGGAATGACATGAGGGTGAGTTATGTAACTTTTTATCTAACCTAACCCTAACTCATTATTAATGCTGAACAATAAACAAAAAAATTAACATAAATAGGATGTAATTCAATTAGATTAAATCTAATATGGATATGTCTAGATATAGAATAACATTTTGCTAAAGAAAACCTCAAAAAGGTTCATTATAGATACAGTAAGATACAGTAAACACCTGTTCACTGGTCATTGTCCACAGCTGTACGCAAAGGCAAGTGGGCTTCTCCTGGGAGAAAGGCAAGTGGGCCTCAACTGGGAGACTAAATTAATCACCTATTTTAGCTTCGTCTACTGTTATAGAAGAGGAAGTTGCTCAACTGCATTTGTGAGAAAATTGAGGAGAGATATCTCATATAAAGCCAAGTGTTATGGATGCACAATGATATCAGCACGACATCGGTATCAGCCGATAAAAGCTTAATGATCATCGGTATTCGGCCGATATTAATATCTCTGCCGATGAACCTTGCCAATATGTGGTGGATTTACTATGCGTACATGACGACCGTGAATGTAGCATGAGTGCCAGCAACTTAAATTTCCAGCTGTGTGGAGGAAAAGACATGCTTCAGTATCGTCTCTTTCAGGCTTGAACAAACCATAACACGCACACAAATTATGCCAAAATGTCAGTTTTGTCGAGTGTCCTCATTAGAGCAGTTTTAAAGGATTTAAATAATCTTAAATTAGGGTGGAGATTTGTGAGAAATGGGGACACGTGTCGGATTGCATCTCTGTCAGCAGCGGCTGATCTTAAAGTGTCTTTAATGTTAATCAAAGAACAAAGGTAAGAGTAAATGACTCACTCAGACCTGGAGCCAGGAGGATTATTATACCTGTAGCCTAATAATCATCAATGCACTCCTATATTTTAACACATCTCCGGCAAACGGCTTCTTTACGCAAAAGAAAAACTCTTGAAAACTCTCTCATAAAGCGCAGTGAAATTCAGCGACATATGGCTTTTCCTGATGGATCGTGTTTGTTCCTTAACTTCATTTTATACGTGCGACTCGCATAGCCTACAGTATAAGGTGTGAATGTCTGTCTACATTTGAAGAGTTCAGATGCAAAAGCCTCTAAATGCCATTTGAAATTTTCTTCTAAAATGACCATTTTTATCAAGCTTGTATATTTAAGTTCAGTAATTTCACTTAAATGACAATTAATAGGTAATCTTCATTGCCATTTAAAGTGTGTGTCAGGTTACATTTTTTTAGATATATTAAATAAGGTTTAGATGTCTGAGTGAAAATGTAATTATCATTAATATTATTACTGTAATTGCCCTACGTTAAGCTTTATAGCCATTTCGGTCAAGATCATATTTTGAAAACACAGTGGAGCTGGCTGTGACGTCAGAAGAGTGAGACGTGACAAAAAAGTTCTATTCAAGTATGGAGAGTTTTGAGTCTGAGGATCATCTTATATTCTGCCTTTAGGTATCAAAAAACATACAAAACAATACATCAACTTGACAAACGTGTTTTTCCCCTAACTATTTTGTGTTAATCATACTTACAAATTTAACCTGACATATACACTTTAAGTGAAATTACTGAACTTAAATATACAAGCTTGATAAAAATGGTCATTTTAGAAGAAAATTTCAAATGGCACTTAGAGGCTTTTGCATCTGAACTCTTCATTTGTAAAAAATATATTTATGATAGATTCAAATGTTGTTTGTCTTTTGTATTGCCTTATCTATGAGGGTAGTAAGGTAACTGTACAGGAGAGAGACTTTATTCGATTTGTCTTCCTCAGTAATCAAAATGTGTGTGTGTGTGCGTGTATTTTTTATGTATATGTATATATATTATTATATGGGGGAAATGTGTTTAAATATCGGTATCAGCCAAAATGAGTTTGCAAATATCAGCATATCGAATATCGGCCAAAATCCAATAATTTGCATCCCTACCAAGTGTATCACACTGTATTTTCGCTCAAATGGACCTTTTCACTTGCACATTGCTTGCTTTGTTTATGAGTCGAGTATTTCCTTTACAAAGCAGATTAAGTTTGTTTGCAAATGCTGTATTTGTTTGTTTAATTATGGCACAATATTAATTCCATTGAATAACCCCTATTTCAAAAAACAGTGGCGTGTTCCTGCAGTAACTTTCAGATTCATTTTAAGCATAATATATGCCTGTGGTGAAGAGTAACTGAAAAGATTGTCTCTGATTCTTTTTGTTTGTTTATTACAGACTACTTCCAAAATCGTGTTTCCACATCTGAGATGAAGGCAGTGAAAAGAACGAAGTGGAATGAGAATAAGCTCTTCAAAAAACAAAACTTATCTGAATAATGTGGGGGAAGATGTATGCATGATTTGTAATAAACACTTTAAATACATTGTCTAACTCTCAGCCTGTTATTTGAAATAAAATAAAAAGTAAATCACATTATTTGTTGCATTGCAGTTTGAGACATTCCCTGTTTTGTACCTTAATTCATTATTGCAGATGTGTGAACTTATTTGGGATATTCTGGTTGTATTTCAATGGTATTGTACAGCATTTTATTAGTATTGCTATATTGCAGTACTACCGCAGTTATAGTTGCAGTATTATTGCAGTACTTACCGCAGTTATATTGCAGTATTATTGCAGGACTACCGCAGTTATATTGCAGTACTACTCGCAGTATTATTGTAGTACTACTGCAGTTATATTACAGTACTACTGCAGTTATATTGCAGTATTATTGCAGTACTACCGCAGTTATATTGCAGTACTACCGCAGATTATTGTAGTACTACTGCAGTTATATTACAGTACTACTGCAGTTATATTGCAGTATTATGCAGCATCTACCGCAGTTATATTGCAGTACTACTGCAGTTATATTGCAGTACTACTGCAGTTATATTGCAGTATTATTGCAGTACTACCGCAGTTATATTGCAGTACTTCCGCAGTTATATTGCAGTACTACCGCAGTTATATTGCAGTACTACCGCAGTTATATTGCAGTACTACGCAGATTATTGTAGTACTACTGCAGTTATATTGCAGTACTACTGCAGTTTATTGTAGTACTACTGCAGTTATATTGCAGTATTATTGCAGTACTACCGCAGTTATATTGCAGTATTATTGCAGTACTACCGCAGTTATATTGCAGTACTACCGCACTTATATTGCAGTACTACCGCAGTTATATTGCAGTACTACTGCAGTTTTATTGTAGTACTACTGCAGTTATATTGCAGTATTATTGCAGTACTACTGCAGTTATATTGCAGTACTACCACAGTTATATTGCAGTATTATTGTTATACTACGCAGTTGCAGCATTACCACGTTATGTTGCAGTTCTACTGCAGTTGTAATGCCAAATATACTGCAATAATGCAGTTTTTCGTGTCCAAAAAACTGCATTTTCTACATGCAGTATTACTTCTAAAAAAACTGCAGTCATTTTTTGTAAGGGAAGGGAACAATATGTTAAGTTTGGGGTAATAAGGGGTAACAAGCAGAGATACAAGCAAATTATTTAATTAGTTAAAAAATAACAGGTAGCTATTCTTTTAATATATTCCAGGCAAAAATTGTACGTCTGTTGTTTACAAAATGTATCACATTTCTGGCTAAATATGTTCTTGTGCAATGTTACAGGGTAATTTTGACATCTGTGGGTTGAAAATTAAACATTACATTTATTGGCTTTACTTAC
Source organism: Hybognathus amarus (assembly GCA_030378365.1). Lineage (NCBI taxonomy): Eukaryota > Metazoa > Chordata > Actinopteri > Cypriniformes > Leuciscidae > Hybognathus > Hybognathus amarus. The sequence continues at coordinate 106,762 of JAQIUQ010000238.1, forward strand.
TAGATTAGGCTACTTAATGTTAAATCAAAATAATTATTTTCTGTTATGATTTTAATTTAAACTGTACCATGTGGTAATTAGTACTTACCTTATCCCATTGAATTGCAAGGACACTTAAATGCCAGGGCAAATATACTGTAATTAAAACTTTGTGTTGTTGTTGTTGTTGTTTTGTTTTCTTGATAACAGTACCATTCTCTGCGATGTATTTACAGTGCAAATAGTGTTTTGTATTGCTACATAGTAAGTAGCGTTTGGTACCCCTTTGTTCTGTGTAGTTACAGGGTAAGTGTAACTAGCCTTAGCGAGACCATCCTGATCTCGCGAGCTTTCAAGGTTTCACTCGCAGATCAGTCTGGATACTTTACGTTAAAGAAAATTTGGGAGCAGTTCACAAACGAACGTCCAATCAGCGTTGGCTTTGAGGCGGGTTGAGGTGTGACGCAATCAAGCGGAAGCAACGCGATCTAGAAACATTTTCAGACAGCGGTAGTAGTCCTAATTCTTTTAGCCGCTCGCTAATGCTTTTTCTCTTGCATCCTTCTTGTGAAATATGGACCGGGCAGCTGAAATGGTGCCTTTTATTCGCAAAATGTAGTTACATAAACGGCAAATATCCTTTGCCGACATGTTGCTTATTTGCTGAGCTAACGAGCCTTTACCTGCAAGAGGTCCTCGCTGCAGTCTGTAGCACGATGACGTAGCTGGATGGTCCAATACGTAGTGGATGGAGGTGTGTTTCGGTGACGTCATATACGCATGCGCAGTGCTGATCTCAAAGTTATTTTACATTTTATATCACATGATTTTAAACCTACATTTGATAAATTAATCGCATGTACACCGCAAGTATTTTTTTTAAATGCGTGTATATAGAACATTTTAAAATAAAGCAATTTTATTTTATTCATATTTGCCTATGAATGGAAGCAAAAAATGTCAAAGTAGGCTAGTCCAATTGTCTCCGTAATTTTAAAGGTACAACTGTAAACATCTTAAAATACCAGTAAACATTCAAAGGAAAATGCTAAAATAATAACAGCATCAGGAAAACAATTGTCAGGTGTAGGGAAAAAAACAAAATAAAAGCTATAAGGTTCCTCTTAATTTGCTGTTCAGTGAGACATGTCTTGTTTTCGCCACAGAGTGAGAAATAAAAAAGGTAATTGCGACTTTTTATCTCACTAGTCAGACTTTTTATCTCAGAATTTATATAAAGTCGCAATTGCAGGTTAAAGTCAGACTTTCGTGATATAAAGTCGCAAATGTGTGTTATCAAGTCAGATTCGCGTGCATAAAGTCGCAATTGCGTGTTATTAAGTCAGAATTATGAGATATAAACTAGCAATAGCGAGGCACCTTGAAATTCAGACTTTTTAATACGCAAATTGGGAGATATAAAGTCGCAATTGTGTGTTATAAAGTCAGAATTGTGAGATATTGAACTATTCTGAGGTTAAAAAATAAGTAGCCAGATTTTTTCCCTTAGAATTTGACTTTATAACTCGTATACGAGTTATAAAGTCAAATTCTAAGGGAAAAAAATCATTATAATTGGAGATATAAACTCGCATTAGACTTTATTTCACGGAATTCTGTCTTTATAACATGCGATTGAGGCTTTCACGCAATTCTGGATATATAGCCTACTCGCCATTGTAAGGAAAAAGTCGCAATTATTATTTTTTAAATATTCTGAAAGCTCTGAAGAGCTTCCATAGCCTACTCGTGATCATTTATATTTAAATGTATTCTTGGAAGATCAATGTGCGATTGTTCACCAACTCTCTACTCTCTACAACAACTATTATTCTTAATGTGCATGTGCCATCAGCGTTTATCACAGGATCGCGTTTAAAGTCTGTTTAGAGAGAACGGTGTCGTCCCATAATTTAATAACAAAATTATCATTTCGACAGAAGTGAATCGATCAAAACTAACTTTAGCTGGAAAATAACATTATTCACAAACCGCTATAAAGCCCAAATAATCTCTGTTACATTCAATTATATGCGTATAATCTATGTAAAGCTGCTTTGAAACAATCTAAATTGTTAAAAGCAGTATTACGATTACAGTGTCCACTACGTATTGGACCATCCAGCTACGTCACCGTGCTACAGGCTGCAGCAGAGTAGGTACTCTTTACCTGCAGCAGCAAGTTCATACGTCATGTGCTTCGTTGATCTGATTGGTTGATTTGGCCCGTCTATCACCAACATAGGCCAATCAGCTAACCAGAATTTTCGCCCCTTACCAAAACTACTTCGACGGTAGAAGCGCTTCCAGATGGATATGCGGTAAGCAAATCCAGTCTGGCGGGGAGCTCAGGTTAAAGTGTAACTCCTGCGGGCTGTAAATTAAAGTGGTGCTTGTTACGCCCTTGTTCTGTGTAGTTACAGGGTAAGTGCAACACCTGCGGGCTGTAAATTAAAGTGGTGCTTGTTACCCCCTTGTTCTGTGTAGTTACAGGGTAAGTGCAGTGAATATACAACGTATATATACAATATAAAATATACAATATACAAAAGGATCCCATTTAATTTCTGACTTTTATTATAAAAAAAAATTCAAAATGCTTTTTCATCTTAATTAAACATTGTCTTTTCTACAGTATACTCAAACAACAAAGTAACAATTTATTAACCCCCCCACCCACACACACACACACACACACCTTATTTGCTTCTCTTGCTTTTCTTCTTCCTTTTCTTGCTCTTCTTTTTCTTAAATTCCACAGGGGACTCTAGAAGTTGAGGAGTTGGAGTCCCATTGGTCTTGGTGCACTGCAAAAATATGACCAAAATAATAATAATAATAAATATTTTTTATAATAAATAAAGAAATATAATACAATATAATATCTGCTGAAAAATCCAGCTAAAACCAGCCTAGGCTGGTTGGCTGGTTTTGGCTGGTCTCCCAGCCTGGTTATAGTTGGTTTATCAGGCTGGTTTTAGAGGGGTTTTGAACACTTTTTCAGCTGGTCAGGCTGGTCTTAGCTGGTCAGACTGGTTTTAGCTGGTCAGCCTGGCTGGTCTTAGCTGGTCAGTGTTGGTCTTAGCTGGTCAGTGTTGGTCTTAGCTGGTCAGGCTGGTCTTAGCTGGTCAGTGTTGGTCTTAGCTGGTCAGGCTGGTGTTAGCTGGTCAGGCTGGTTTTAGCTGGCCAGGCTGGTCTTAGCTGGTCAGGCTGGTCTTAGCTGGTCAGGCTGGTTTTAGCTGGCCAGGCTGGTCTTAGCTGGTCTGTGTTGGTCTTAGCTGGTCAGGCTGGCTGACTCTGTCTTCTCTATTTTTCCTGCCACTGGTTGTTGTGACAAACAAAGTAAACAATTCCAAATAGACTTTAAATAATCTTCAGGAGCACAGAGAACCATTCAAACAAACTTATTTTATTTGGTATAGCAGCCCTTTAAAACAAACCACTGACATGGTAACAGTTATGAACAAAATTATTAATTGAAATGATTAAAATGCTAAAAACTGACATAACTATAAAGGCACAGCAAAATCAGTGTGAATTGATTGAAAACTCTGAGCAGAGTGCTAAATGAACACTGAAGCAGTGTTTAAGTTGATGAGATAATTTTTTAATTGAGTGATGATTGAGCATTATAGAGGGAATGCATTCACGTGACTTTTCCGCCGGAACAACCCCTCTCAGCCTGACCAAGTGGCAAAAGATCTGCTGCATGACTGGATTTAATAGGGGAAACTGCGAAAATGCGACTAAAACGAACAATTTTATCAATTTAAATTAAATGTTGGACTCACTATATTGTTCCTTACAACTTACTAAAGATCGTGATCCATGGATATTATTGACATGCAGCCAGGAATCGTGTTGCCTGACATTTATGTTTGCCTGATTTCGACACCGGGGAAATAAAAGCAATATAGACCTAAACATAAAGCAAATTTGCCTGTGAACGTTTTATATAAATACAATATAGGTTTAAAAATCCGGGTGATTACTTATATCAGTGTTATATATAGCCTATATATATATATATCATCATATCGTCCAGCCCTAAAACTTTATAGTTTTTTTTTAGTCAGTGTTTATTAAAAAAACATCCAATAATGCAGAATATGGAATGAATATTTAATTGATGAGTTGTAACAATACAAAATATATGGGTATGGTTTTACAGTAAAATTCAGCATATTGACACAAAATGAAAACTGCAAATTCACCTTTTGCTGACTGGAGTCCAGTTGTTTCTGTGAATTGCAGTTATCCATTTACTCCTCTTTCTATCGCAGTCTGTAAAAATATACCTCCGATTTTTTGTCAAATCTAGTTGTAAAGCCAATCGCAAAGCTCTTTCCCACTTTATATGTGTTGTGTTTGTTTTCGCGGCATTCACGCTGAACACATATACAGCCGCTCAGTCTTTTTGCCACTCACTGTGAGAAACTGCAGCACTCCGGCCGGAGGTGACGTCACGCGCATTCCCTCTATTGAAGACACCTGATGGTAACAAGCAGAATTACTGAAGGAGAAAAAATGTGATTTTAAGGCTATGTTTACACGGAAACAATTCTGAAGAGAAAATGCAAAAGTGGCGTTGCGTCATCATTTTTTATTCTGCGTTTAGACGAGCGTTTTGTGTGGGAAATTCACGTGCAAATGGTGACGCAAATGTCTGAGAAATTCAATGTAGACTTCTGGGAAAGAAGTCCAACCGGACTTCTTCCCACAGCCAGCCTTTATGGCTGGCTGTGGGAGCTCTTGTGACCTCTGTGACCTGCCAGTTAGGTTTTTTCAACCTGTGTGACTGGAGGGGGAGGGGTACTTGAACTTGAGCTCAGACATTCAGTTGTTTAAAGTCTATTAAAGGCTCATAACGATCTAACAGATCTTGGCCAATCAGAAGTGGGTACGTGATCGTTCGTGATCAGTACACTGGGTAAATCAGGCTCATAGGGACCAATTGTTGGGTGAATGGGAGCTAGTTGTTTGAGCCAGATGTCGTTTTGGCTATAGGATTGCACCTTCAGCTCACCTGTTTGGGATTTGAGAGTTCACTCTTGACTTTTTGAGTCTTCCAAAGAGTTGGGCTGGCAGTCAGCGTGATGTTTGAGCTAGTGTCTAGCAGGGCTTCAAGGCTCAAATCATTGTCTCTAGGTGGCTAGGCAGTGTTCGTGCCACCCCCTTTTGATTAGGTTTCCCAGAAGTCCTGGCGTCTGGGCTGATGTTGTGTGGGACACCGGGTTGTCATGCTCAGGTTGTGCAGCTGTCAGTTGTGGTGGCTGCTTGGTGCTGTCACTTTGTGAAGTGGCAGTGAGCTCAGTGGTGTGATGCTGACGAGCAGTGTTCTGGGTGTCTGTGGTCTTGCGCTGAGACATAGCATGTCTGGCTTGTCCTTCTTGTGAGATCTTGTGCAGAAACTCTTTCAGCACCTTCAGGATTTTTGCTGTCAGTGACATGGCTGCACTGTTGTTATCTGATGTGTGCTCAGATTTGTGCTTACCAGTGGCGTGTTGAGAGGGGTACCGCTCTGGGCTGGTTGGGCTTGAGTCTCTTGGTGATGAGGTGCGGCTCAGATGTAGATGTAGACGACCTTGTTTAATTTATCCGCGTTTAGTTGGTGTTGTGGTCTCAACTAACTTTACCGCATAACTTTATCCAGAACAGACACTTATCTCGGTTGAGATGTGGCTTGGGAAAGGGTAAAAAAATACTCACCGTCACCCAGCCTCTCGGGAACCTAGTGTCCCATATATCATATACCCCATGCACACTGTTTTGACCATTTTAAACTTAAAATAACAAGAAAAAATTGATGAAAACTGACTAACTCCTATGCATTTTAATGGCAGTGGAAGCAGAGAATGTCTGAGTGTATTGGGTTAGCTGTGCACTGTGATTGGCTCATCGCGTTTAAGGGTGTGGCTTAGCCATAGGTCAATTGCAAACAGAGAGGCCTTAAAAGCTGCTAGATCTGCTTATTTTTCAACCCTATTAGAAGAAAATAAACAAAACCCAAGGTACTGTTCCCCAGTACTTGATCGAGCTCTCCCAACCCTAACGCATTATAGTCATTCACGTCTATTGCAATCTCAAAGTTCCGGCCAGTTGATAATAACTAGAGTATCGAAATCAACTGCAGGCGGTAGATCCTGTTCCTATTTAGCACCAAAACTCTGGAACAATCTTCCTAACATTGTCCGGGAAGCAGACACACTCACGTCAGTTCAAATCTAGACTTCTATAAGACTTCTATAACTCAATGTTAGGCTGCAGTTTAGATCAGTCAGAACCGAGAACCCTTCCCATATATCCTGATGTACTTGGTACAAAGGATGGTGTCTACGCGAATATTAGTCTCTCTGTTTATTCAAAGGTGTTCTGCAGTCCGCCGCATCCAGATCTGAATCAATCAAAACTAACTTTAGCTGGAGAATAACTTCATCCTAATGCTGTTGTAAAGCCCAAACAACCTGTAACAGTATTTTCTGTTATAACTGTTATAACTAAAAGTTACTTTGAAACAATCCATACTGACAATCCAAGTGCTTTATAAATGAAGGTGACGACATTGAGAACAGATATAATATATAGTTTTTGTACAAATGTATGCGACACAATCTATTTAAGAACAAAGACATTCAACAGCAATGGGTTCCTGTTACTCAAAGAGTAAAACATGGTGATCGCATAGCCAGTCTAAGGTTTTTAATTACCAGAGAAAACATGAAATGATAAAAAAAACTATATATACATAATAAATAAATGTAAGACACTTAGGATAAAGCAAATTTGTTTTTTCTGTCTTCCATTAAATAACCAACTCAGAAATATCCTTTCACTTTTTTATTTACGTAATCAAGTAAAAACAACTAACTTAATTGACTAACAATCAGCTCTAACACTTCATATAAAAACTAAAAAAGACAAATATTACAGATTTGTATTAAAGACCTAATTTCACAAAATGGATAAGGGTTTAAAAACGGTCAAAATGAATTATGTAATGACATTTGAAATAATTCACCACAGCATGCTGCTCATTTTTAATAGTGGAAAAACCACTGCAATGAGTTAACAATTATTTTATTTTTTTAAATAAACATTTATTCAAATTTGGAATTTGAACAGCTGATCTGTTGAATTTGAACCTGCTGATACATAAGCAATATGTCAGGGTTAGTGAAATAGTGAACAAAAGCGTATGCATATGCTTTACTATTATAGTTTCTGTAATGCCACAGTGCCTATGGTTCATCTGATGTTGGCGGGGTTGGAGCTGTCGTTCTCCTTCAGCTAAGAAGATCTGCATCACCCGATAAAGCAGATGAACACCTAACTCCCGTTTCTCCGCACAGACCAAGTTGACACAACACCATAGTAGTCTCCTCTTTTCTGGTTTGTGAGCATCTTCAACCCTGATAAAAGATTAACAGGACAACAATTAACAATTATGACAGTAAGATGGAAATGTGTTTGTAAAAACATTTAGAACTATCCAAGCAGTCAATTTCAGATCTCTTTACCAATGGCATCCACCATACAAGCCTCACGCGTGTACGCTTCCACAGCAATGACGTTTTGGAAACAGTGCAGAGATATTACTCCGTGCCCTGCGTTCCAGACCTGGAGGATGTGCTGCACTTTTGAGCAGAGTTTCTGGAGACATGAGAGAAAAATACCATCATAGAATTTATCATTAACAATAAGAACCATGTCGCACATGCAACCAAAATTTGTAAGGGTGCGAACTACGTTTTTTCTTGGTAGCTCCGGGGGCACCTAACGTCCTCACATCCGCTGCCTCTCCACAAACGAAGCGCTTGTTCTCTTTTGACGGAACTCACACTCATGGTTGGATCTTGGTCTAAACCAATCAGAGACAGTGATGGGGCAGGTCTTTGCTTCTGATTGGCTGTGGTCCAGATAGTCCTGCTGTGCCCTGTGCTGTGTGATTGAAATTGGGACCTGAGCACCAGAGAATCAGGCTTCGTTTAAACTGTCAGTGAAGTGTCCCAATTCTGTGATAGATCGGATGTGTTCTATGACCGTGTAGAACAGGAAATAAACGAATGCATTCCTGATATTGAGATCGGTTTCAGGCCTCATTCATGTGGAAATAAATAAAATATGTGCCAATGCGACTGTCATGTAAACAGACAGATCAGATTTTAGGCATTAGGCTACGTCTCTGCGGTTTAATTACGAGAGAAACTCCGACGCACATCTGCAAAGGGACGGATGGCCTGAAGAAACGTTGCGTTGTCGTAGAAGAGAAATGTGGACAAACGTTGCCAACATATCAAAGGTTGGCTTGCTAATTCTTACATTTTAAACCCCACTGCTCCTCATTAAAGCCCGCCATGATCACATGAAAGTTTGTCTATTGCACAAACTTTATTTATTGTGCCATTTACGGCAAAAAGTTTTTGTGTGCATGTGATACGCAATTTATGGCGTTTAATATGCATGTTTACAGTGCGTATGCATGCAACAACTATACTAGGCGTACAAATGGCACGAGAAATAACATTTGTGCTATAGATATGCACTTTGGTGTGATCGTGTTGTATGTTCCCTTCCCACCAGTCCTCAGGTTCAAGTTCATTCTATTTATATAGCACATTTTATAACAGCCACTGACTGACCAAAGTGCTTTACAGAACTACAAAATTAAAAGACACCACACACCATGCATAGTAGCACATCATAGAACAGTACAGCAAAGTTAAGAACAGCTTAAAACGGGAGACGTCCAAGCAGTCTCAGAGTTATCAACAATAAAAAATAAAAACAGAAAAGACAGTAACAGACTTAATGCTAGTATCATACTCAAAGGAGAGAAAAATAAAATAGAAAAAAAGATATATATATATATATATATATATATATATATATACATACATACATACATATATATATATATATATATATATATATATATACATACATACATACATACATATATATATATATATACATACATATATATATATATATATATATATATATACATATATATATATATACATCACCGGCCACTTTATTAGGTACCTCATGCTAGTAACGGGTTGGACCCCCTTTTGCCTTCAGAACTGCCTCAATTCTTCGTGGCATAGATTCAACAAGGTGCTGGAAGCATTCCTCAGGGAGTTTGGTCCATATTGAGATGATGGCATCACACAGTTGCCGCAGATTTGTCGGCTGCACATCCATGATGCGAATCTCCCGTTCCACCACATCCCAAAGATGCTCTATTGGATTGAGATCTGGTGACTGTGGAGGCCATTTGAGTACAGCGAACTCATTGTCATGTTCAAGAAACCAGTCTGAGATGATTCCAGCTTTATGACATGGCGCATTATCCTGCTGAAAGTAGCCATCAGAAGTTGGGTACATTGTGGTCATAAAGGGATGGACATGGTCAGCAACAATACTCAGGTAGGCTGTGGCGTTGCAACGATGCTCAATTGGTACCAAGGGGCCCAAAGAGTGCCAAGAAAATGTTCCCCACACCATGACACCACCACCACCAGCCTGAACCGTTGATACAAGGCAGGATGGATCCATGCTTTCATGTTGTAGACGCCAAATTCTGACCCTACCATCCGAATGTCGCAGCAGAAATCGAGGCTCATCAGACCAGGCAACGTTTTTCCAATCTTCTATTGTCCAATTTCGATGAGCTTGTGCAAATTGTAGCCTCAGTTTCCTGTTCTTAGCTGAAAGGAGTGGCACCCGGTGTGGTCTTCTGCTGCTGTAGCCCATCTGCCTCAAAGTTCGACGTACTGTGCGTTCAGAGATGCTCTTCTGCCCACCTTGGTTGTAACGGGTGGTATTTGAGTCACTGTTGCCCTTCTATCAGCTCGAACCAGTCTGGCCATTTTCCTCTGACCTCTGGCATCAACAAGGCATTTCCGCCCACAGAACTGCCGCTCACTGGATGTTTTTTCTTTTTCGGACCATTCTCTGTAAACCCTAGAGATGGTTGTGCGTGAAAATCCCAGTAGATTAGCAGTTTCTGAAATACTCAGACCAGCCCTTCTGGCACCAACAATCATGCCACGTTCAAAGTCACTCAAATCACCTTTCTTCCCCATACTGATGCTCGGTTTGAACTGCAGGAGATTGTCTTGACCATGTCTACATGCCTAAATGCACTGAGTTGCCGCCATGTGATTGGCTGCTTAGAAATTAAGTGTTAACGAGCAGTTGGACAGGTGTACCTAATAAAGTGGCCGGTGAGTGTATATATATATACACACACACATATATATATATATACATATATATACATACATATACATACATATACACACATACACATACACATATACATATATATGCACCTTTTATATATATATATAGGCCAAAGATAAGTTATATTTATAGGCCAAAGAAAACAAGTGCGTTTTTAAAAATGATTTAAAAGAAATCACAGAAGGGGCTATCCTAACGTCAATGGGCAAATTGTTTCACAGCCGAGGCCCAACCACAGAAAAAGCTCGATCCCCTCTGCGTTTAAGTCTGCAGTGAGGGACTTGTAACAGATCTTTGTTCACCTGATCTCAGACTTCTTGATGGAGTATAAGGTTGTAGCAGTTCAGTTAGGTAGCTAGGTGCTTGGTTGCATAGAGCTTTGTAAACAAATAACAGGATTTTAAACTCAATTCTGAAATTAATGGGCAACCAATGAAGAGACCTCAGAATTGGGGTGATATGGTCACTTTTCCGACTATTTGTGAGGAATCTTGTGGCGGCTTTTTGAATCAATTGCAGACGAGCAGTTTGAGTTTGAGATACCTAGGGTTGGGTATTGTTTGAATTTGAACGATTCTGATTCTGATTTCAATTCCTTGTTTCGATTCCGGTTCCTAACGATTCTCGATTCCGAATTCTTTAAGAGGCAGGGTCAAAAAAGTTTAGCTAACCTTGCTAACCAACAGTCTTTCTGAAGGAAATATCTCTGTCACAAATACTCCTTTTGTCACAAATTTTGCATTTTGCCAAGATTTCGTTATTTTTAGAAAAGTGAAGCCACACTTTGGACCGTCGAGACTCATAAATTTTGGGGCATCTCGCCCGGGGGCGGGGTTCCAGTCCTGCGTCACATCTCTCATGCGGGTTCTCGTCGACCAGGGTAAGCGCGCACCATAACGCTCACAGGCAGTCACAGAACTAGGTACCGAATTTAGGTCTTAAATCTAATAAGTTATGTTTTTTACAACACGTTTATGATGGGAAAGTGATGTTTAATTTCCATAGTCTTTGTTTAGTGAACGAAAGCGAAATCAGGAATTCAGCTACCATGGGTTTAAGTTGTACAGTAACAAGATGTGCCGTAGCCTTGATTACAATGGCCAAGTCGCGTTTCATATTACCAGATGAATAGGTTTCGCTCAGTTTATTAAATACATCCAACCTGAAATGTCTCTGACTCTTACAAACTATGAAGGGACAATGAATCAATCAATACACTGACATGGCAATGCTAGATAGATAGCCTACTTTGTTTGCACAGCCCTACCGTGATTTTGTCACTCTTCTCTCCACTCCTAGACCTAACGTTACGTCTGGTGACAGCGGGGAAACTTTTACCTCGATAAAGTTAGACCTACTTATTGTATTGCAGAAAAGTAAACTTCCAGTAAACTCCAGTTAACCAGTTCATGTTTCTTCTTTAGGTGATTCAAGCAGTAACGACTAATTTGACTCAATACTGCTATTACAGGTTGAATTACGAAATAGAAACAGGCCTTAATGCAAGATTTTAATCATGTCAATACACAATACATTTTGTACAAATACATGTATGAATCCCAGTAAGAGTACAAATACATGGGTGAAGTAATCATACAAAATAAACACACACACACAAAAGAAAGAAACAAAAAAGAAACACCTATGTATGTCTACGCCGTTAAATCTACGTAGATCTACATCTGAGGAGCGATATTTTTTCCAAGGATGGTAGCAGTAACGTTAGAGGAGGACTCATAAATGGTAACGTTAACGTTATTAACCCCAGTGACGGGTAGGTTTAGGGACTGGTTGGGGTAGGTCATATATTTATATAAACAGTTAAGTCAACGGCGTTCATAAACACTATGCGTGGCACGCCAAAAATGGAAATATCATGAGATCTAACAGTCGAAATCTTAACTAAACAGGAAAACAATCTTACATGATTAAAAACGTACCCTCCATCGTGCAAAAATATGTATAAAGGCCGGTAAATTTAACTTCCCACTCAACAGACGAGTTCAGAGCAGAGACCGGTTGGAAAAACTTTGACTGGAGCGCGCTGACACTGGTCGACGAGAACCCGCATGAGAGATGTGACGCAGGACGTAACCCCAGCCCCCCGGGCGAGATGCCCCAAAATTTATGAGTCCCTTGGACCGTCGATGTAAGCTACTCATGTTCGACTTATGCCAACACTTCCGGTAGACGCTTCTTTGTTGGTGTTGTTCAGTGGTTTCTTCTTCCGGTCGGCGGACTGTGAATTTCGGAAACTCAGGAATCGAAATTTTAACTTTTGAACGATTCCGGAAAAAGCGAAAAGTTCAGTCCCTGTTCCAAATCGATACTCGATTCTCGATACCCAACCCTAGAGATACCGCAGTAAAGTGAATTGCAGTAATCTACACGTGTGGTAATAAAAGCATGAACAGCCATCTCAAGAGTTTTGTGATGAAGAAAAGGTTTGACTTTTGACAACAGACGCAGGTGATAAAAACTAAAGCTTATTACAGCTTTTGAGATTTGTTTATCAAAATTTAAAGACTCATCCAGTAGAACGCCCAGGTTCCGCACACTTGAAGACTAAACACCGCTAGTCTGCCTAGGTCGAAGGTGACAGCCTGGGGATTACCAGTGGACACGAAAACAATGATCTCGGTTTTGTTTTCATTTAAAAACAAAACATTTTGGACCAGCCAAAATTTTACTTCATCTAGACAGCTTAAAAATTATGAAAGGGCAGAGGGATCATTTCTCTTGATTGGAACATTCAATTGGGTGTCGTCTGCATAACAGTGAAAAGATACCCCATGTCTTCTTAGAATGGTGCCCAGTGGTAACATGTAGAGGGAAAAGAGAGAAGGCGCTAAGATATATCCTTGAGGAAGGCCACAGGTTAGATGCGCAACAGACGAAGAGCAATTTCCTAGCTTTACTCTGAAAGTACGAACCCAAGAGATAAGACTGGAACCACTGGAGGACGACACCTTTTAGCCCCACATCATATTCCAGTCTGGATAACAGGATAGAGTGGTCGATCGGTATCGAAACGCTGCCGACAGATCAGAAGAACAAGAGCCACAGAGTCACCAGTGTCAGTGGAACGATAGATGTCATTTAAAACTCTCAGCAGAGCAGATTCAGTACTGTGAGCAGACTTAAAACCAGATTGAAATTTTTCAGAAATATCATTGCATTGTATTTAGAAAGAGCTGGAGTTGGTCAAGAACAACTTTTTCTAACACCTTAGAGACAAAAGGCAAAACAGAGATAGGACGGAAGTTATTTAACACGGTAGGATCCAGTGAAGGCTTCTTGAGTAACAGAGTGACAGTGGCCTCCTTAAGGGCAGCAGGAATAGAGCCGGTAAGGAGGCACTTATTAATGAAGGACACCAATCCTGGCCCTACTGAATCAATAATTACTTTAAGAAACTTAGGAGAGATGATGTCTAGAGAGCAGTACGAAGGTTTTATTTTAGTGATAATTTCTTCTTGGAGATTCAGAGTGATTGGCTCAAAAGCATCCCAGGTAACAGAATTCATCAACTGACTGAATCAACTGCAAAGCGGCTGGCATTGCATCTCAAGTTAGATATTTTGTCAATAAAAAATCCGCCTTTACAGCATTATGGTGGGTCGACAGACTGTCTTTAAATAACTGAAGTAAAATATGTAGCTTGTCCTTCCATTTGCGCTCAGCCTTTCTGCTAGTTCTGTCTTAGTCGCCAAATATCCATGTTGAGCCATGGTTCAGATTTCGGTTTAGGTTTGAAGGGCTTAAGCGGAGCAGTTTCATTTAAGGCATTTAACCAAGTGGAGTATAACAGACCGAGATGTTGGCCAGCATCTAATTCCAATAGTGGAGAGTTCAGAAGCAAGTGTGTGGAGCAGTCCTGAGATCTCTCTCGCTGCGTGTTCCTCTATCTGAGCAAGAACCCCCTTTAAACATGCGTGATGTTTCAGATCTGTCAAGTGTAAACACATGAATCTGATATGGGTCACAATTTAAAGAATATGTAAATGGACGGTAAAGAATATAGATATAGGCAACAAATCAGAATTGGGCATCAAGACCTCCAGTGTTGACCAGACCACAGCAATCAGCATCAGCAAAATAAAGGCATGAAAACAGACGATAAACAATGAAAATAAATAGACAGAGTTTTTTCTTTAAAGCAGTAGGCCAGTTCCCCCCAACACTCTCCCTGGTTAATGCTACGACAGCAGCCCAGATATGGAGCTACTTCAGCCATCAGTTCAGGGAAGCACTTTTAAACAGCAGCACTTTCTATTTATGCTGAATTTTTGTTTTAATGGCTAACAAGAGTACATTTAATTTTAATGTGTTTCTATAAAATGTATAAGCCATTCTAATTATCTAAAAAACACATTAGTTAGACAATTACTTCGATCTCCACCTAACTTTGCACACATCAACTCTAGATCATGCTGGCAAAAAGATATCAAAAGAATTTTGATTCAGTAAACCAGGGGGTTTCACACGGGTCCTGGAGGAGCGCAGCACTTCACAGTTTGAATGTCTCCCTCATCTAAAACACCTGATTCAACTTATTACCACAATAGTAGAGATTGCAAGATCGGAATCGAGTGCGTCTTATAAGAGAGACATACAAAATGTGCAGTGCTGGGCTCCTCCAGGACAGGTTTGGGAAGCGCTAGTCTAAACTATCTCAGAAAGAAGAAGGCTGTGACATTAATGTTGCCCACAAGAGGGAATCACAGGATAAGACATATTTTAAGCCTAATATTTTTCTCTCAGTTTCAAAATAAAATAAATGCATAGATCTGGTTTATTTGTGGAAGTTATACTATGGAAGTTTTATATATATGTTTTATTATAAAAATTATATAATATATTGCTGTGAATTTAAAATAGAGACAATTTTATTTTTATAGACACACCTATTCACCATTGTGGTATGAATAATAAAACAATCACTGTGTGTTAAACTGCAAACCTAATCATACAGACAGCCCATTCTGACATACTGTACCAATGTTTAAAAGGCTACACATATTATTCTAATAAATAATGACAATGAAAAGGGCCTTATGATAAATGCTGTGAATTTCTTTTATAGATGCACCATCAATGCCAGACTAAAATACTGTAGACAAGGTGACTCCTAATCTCCAGACAGATTTTCTGGCAGAGAAGGAATATTCATTATGATCCAAGTCACACTTACAAAATCAAGCAAGAGTTTTTAAAGAAAAGATATGACCTATCCAAGAGTGCTGCCTGGCCTTGGTGTGGTTTAAAGAGAAAGGTGGAGCAACACAAGCCCTCAAGCAATGCTGAAATAGCCCTTTTCCATTAAAGATAAAATTAAATCTAATTTTATTTAAATTGCATTTTAAAATGAATACTAATACATTTTATAAATTAAATTCACTATTATTGTTTTGTTTAAATACAGCTTTTGAATAGTAGTGTTACGTTCATGCTTCTATTGTGATTTTCCCTCCGTCTCTCACTATTTCTCTCCCTGTATTACATTTCTGTATTAGAAATTTAATACAGGGGTATTATAAGACCAGACATGTAGTTTGATAACGGATAATTGTTTGCACCTTTGAACCAATTTCAGGAAGTGCGTTCTCGAGACACCAGGCAGTTTTTTGT
This sequence comes from Hybognathus amarus, assembly GCA_030378365.1. Lineage (NCBI taxonomy): Eukaryota > Metazoa > Chordata > Actinopteri > Cypriniformes > Leuciscidae > Hybognathus > Hybognathus amarus. The sequence goes on from JAQIUQ010000238.1 coordinate 122,623, forward strand.
GGATGAGAGGCCGGAGCGCGTTAAAGAGATTTTATGTTAGAACGGTGTCGTGTTAGCGGCCCCTAAGTTAATAACTAATGATCTTCGCAACGGAAGTGAATCAATCAAAACTTTATCTGGACAATAACTTTATTCTAGAGCTGCTGTAAAGCCTAAACTCTCTCTGTTAATTTTCTATTAGAACTGTAAAGCTGTTTTGAAACAATTCAAATGTTAAAGGTCCCCTGACATGAAACTTTTCATTTTCTGAGGTTTTTTAACATTAATATCAGTTCCCCTAGACTGTATTTGGTCCCCTCGTGTCTAGAATTTTCAATTGGTGTAAACCGAGCTTTGGCTATTTTTCTCTTCTCTGCATCCATCTGCAGCTCAGACGCGCTGATCTAGAATCTCCCCCTATATAACGTCATATGGGGGAAAGGTTACTCCCCTTTCTCTGCTTTGCCCGCCCAGAGAACGACCATGAGAAAACGAGCTGAACAGGACGTACGAACACGCGCAGGCGCGGTTTTATTTTTTCCTCGAGAAATAGCTTTGAGATTTGAGTTTTTCCTCGAGAAATATCATGGCTTGCAAACGAGCGAAGTATGGCAGTTGCTCAGTGTTCGGATGTACAAATGAACACAAAAGTATTTTTCAGTTCCTCCATCCGCGCCTCTGAAGAAACAATGGGTTAATTTTATTTTCTCTGGAAATGCGCCGACTCAACTCCCAAAGTTTTGTATGGTCCAACAGGCAGGAGACAGGTTAGTTAATCTTTCTCTCAAAATCGTCCGATACTGTTTATGCATCAGTGAGTAAAGCCAGACTATTATCAACTTCACATCGTTTCTTTGAATAGGATGAAAATAATCTTGGCACCGGGATGGCGGTACCGCCGGCTTTGGCCCTCCATCGCTGCTCGCAGCTATATTTATATATATATATATATATATATATATATATATACATCATATAAAGCCGGTGGCACCGCCACCTTGGTGCCTTTAGGGTTATTCTGCACGACGTGCAAAAACGTAACCCCTGCTTTGGAATACATACTAGTATGTATTCCACAATTGGAATACATACTAACATACTAGTCAGAACTGAATAGTTGATATCTGAATGACAGATCACCATAGAAGTCAATGGAAAAAATGTGACTAGTAGTAACAAAAGAATAGTTACTAGTCACCATTGAAATAAGTACTAGTGTCTAATGAATAAGTACTAGTATCTATTTAATAGGTACTAAGTATCTAATGAATAAGTACTAGTAACTAATTAATAAGCATTGGTATGTAATGAATAAGGACTAGCATCTAATGAATAAGTACTAGTATCTAATAAATAAGGACTAGTGTCTAATGAATAAGTACTAGTATCTTTAAAAAGGTACTAGTACCTAAAGAATAAACACTAGTATCTAAAGAAAAGGCACTAGTATCTAAAGAATAAGCACTAGTAGCTAATGAATAAGTACTAGTACTTAATGGAATAGATACTAGTATCTAAAAAATAAGTACTAGTAGCATGAAAATAGAGACTAGTAGGTTAAAATGATTAAATGTTAAAACGGTTTGCCATACTCTATCTGTCGTTTCGAACTAGTCACAATTACGTTACAGATATCTTAAATGATAATACAAACTATCCAAAATGTAATTACGACTAGAAAGACGTTGTTGATATCTAAAATGTTAATTACGAATAGTCAAACTTAGCTTTTAAATGTTAAAAGGGCTTGCCATACAGAAGTGTAGGCTCAGAGAGACACTCAACATTTTCAAACCAAAATATCTGACTTTCTGTGGGTCCTAGCTCATGAGTGTAAATTAGAAAGTTGTCCGGCTTGAGGAGAATATATGAATATATGAAACGATGAGATGAACATGTGTACTGAGTTTCATATTATTACATGCAAGCGTGTTTGATTTATGGACCAAGTTTTTGGACCCCGTTCCAGGGAGCGCTGTCTAGCCCCCTTGCCACACCCGGGTACCATCTTCAGCCCGGCTCTGATGGCTGTGGGATCTGACCTGTGTGCAAAGTTTCAAGAGTTTTCAAACCCATTAAGGGCCCCAAAAGCCGCTAAGAGGCTCAAAATTATCAAAAAAAAGGAATGTTAAAGTTTGATGCATTGCTATGGCAACATTATCTTAGATATTGAATAATGCTTTCACAGCTCTTCATCTGGCGTGTGTTTACATTATACAGATGAAGTTTGAAGCAAATCGGGTAAAAGCAAGAGTGTGATTTCAAAGCATTTTGAAAGTGAAACACTTTCTGCTGCCAGTTGGTGGCGCTATATATTTGACTCACAATAGTCACATCCATGTGATCGGCCTCTACAACGAACACACTGCTGAAGTTTCATCAAGATCAGTTAATGTATGCAGAAGTTTTAACACACTTCCTTTTTGATTTATTTACTTACTTTTTTGATTTATGGACCAAGTTAATTTAATTAATACACTAATTATATAAAACTATTGTCAATGCACTACAATTAAACAGGTTATATGCCTTTACTTATAAAAAATAAAAATAAAAACTTATTTAAAAAATACCAGGCTTAAGAAATGTATTTACTTTAGCAGGCCAGACACACAGTGAAATGATTAAGCCCCCTCCCCCTACACACACACACACACACACACACACACACACACACACACACACAGACACACACAGACTGTGTGTCAAGAGACTCAAAGGCAAAGACAGGCCTAGGCTCAGAAAGAGCATGATCATATTCAAACTACAATATCTGACTTTCTGTGGGTTTGAGCTTATTATTGTTAATTAGAAAGTTGTTTGGCTTGAATAGAACAATATACACGGCAAGTTTTGTAACTGTCAGTAAAACTAACCAAGTTATAACACACTTTATGTGTCCTTTTTTAGTCAAAAAAATCCGCCACGGCCAAACCGTTCGAGATATCACAAAATCCGTCCGGAATTTAGCATCCTCAATGTCTTGACTTCATGCACACAGAGTTTGGTGGTGATTGGTAACAGCATGGGTTGTAATTTGATGTTTTTCTAGGACATTTATTTAAAAAAAAAAACATAATTCCCGACTTCCGTTTGAACTGTCGTAAAACTTAGAGCACGAAAGTTGTTTGGCCTGATGTGATCTATGAGTGTACCGAGTTTCATATTAATCCATGCACGTGTGTTTGATTTATGGACAAATGTTCAAATCCCTAAAAGAATGCATCCTAAAAGAATGGTAAAGTTTGATGCGTCGCCACGGCAACAGTTTCAAAGATATCAAGAATCCATTCATAGGTCTTCATCTGCCGTGTATTTACATTATACAGATGAAGTTTGAAGCAAATCGGGTAAAAATAAGAGGGTGATTTCAAAGCATTTTGAAAGTGACACACTTCCTGCTGCCAGTTGGTGGCGCTATAACTTTGACTCACAATAGTCACATCCATGTGATCGTCCTCTTACAGCGAACGCACTGCTGAAGTTTCATCCAGATCAGTTAATGTATGCTGAAGTTATGACACACTTCCTGTTTCACGTTTCTCGCCATAGTTTCGTTTCCTCGCCACGGCCAAACCGTTCGAGATATCGAAAATCCCCACACAAACTTTCATCCTCAATGTCTTGACTTCACGCTGACCGAGTTTCGTCGAATTTGGATCAGAGCTCTAGGAGGAGTATTTAAAAGTTCATTGCGTGTGTTTTACAAAAAAACCTCAATAGCCGACTTCCTGTTGGGCTGGGGTAAAAAGTAAGAACGCGAGGTATAGATGAAATTCTGCTATCGACATGTGTACCGAGTTTCATATTATTACATGCAAGTGTGTTTGAGTTATGGACCAGGTGTTCGGACCCCATTCCAGGGGGCGCTGACGAGCCGCCCTGCCACGCCCGGGTACCAGCTTCAGCCCGGCTCTGATGGCCGCGGTTCTGACCCGTGTGCAAAGTTTCAAGAGTTTTCGAGCATGTTAAGGGCCCCAAAAGTGCCCGAATAGTCGCTAGAAAAAAAAAAAAAAAAAAAAAATAAAATAAAATAATCGGAAGGAAAACAATAGGGCTCTGCGCCCTTTCAGGGCTTGGGCCCTAATTAAGTAAAGTGTTTAGCAGGATTGATATTTTAGAAGCACGGTAAGCACGCGCTGCTTTGTTTACGTTATGTGTAACTGCAGCGTCGGTTTTCCTTTCTGCAGAAATAGACAGTTGGCTTATTAAACGCAGGCGCAGAAAGCACATTATAGCTGACAGTCAGCACGCACTGCTTTGTTTACGTTATGTGTGTCTGCAGCTGGCAGCGTCGGTTTTCCTTTTTGAATGACGAATATAGACTAATATATCTGCAGAAATAGACAGTTGGCTCATTAAATGCAGGCGCAGAACGCACATTAGGCTATGGAGCGAACGAGTTCGGGCTTTAGAGAGAACAAAAACTGTGTTACATTGCACAACGAAGCTCTTATACTGTACATCATTGTGTCTGCATTGGTGAAAGCAGAGGAGTGGGGTTCAATCTTCAACTGGCTGGCAGGAGCCGCCACTGGCAGGTCACGTGACCTGCCAGTCTGCCACTGGCAGCTGCCAGTTTGCCACTGACAGCTGCCAGTTTGCCACTGACAGGTGCAGTGACTGTCAGTGGCTGGCTATAGTAGTCTGTCAGTCTGTCTTTGGCAAGTTTCAGAAACCATTGATTTTGGACAGTTTTTGTGTTTTGTGTTCCTCCCTTTCTAGCTCATTTATTATGAATCTGTTGATATGAATAATGTTCTTTAGTATGATTGCTGTTTTGTGAACTGTTATCCCAATATAACCAGTCAAATGGCCGTGATCAGACTGGCAGCTTACAGACTCTCGCTGGACGCTCATCCAGTCAGCCGCGGCTGAGACTGCGAGTCTAACGCGTCACCTGACACTCTCGCTACAAGGAAATACATTGTTTTCTTTTTATAAATATAATGCCATGCCTTTATTTTTGTGGAGGAATGATGTTTTGTGAACTGTTATCCCAATATAACCAGTCAAATGGCCATGATCAGACTGGCAGCTTACAGACGCTCGCTGGACGCTCATCCAGTCAGCCGCGGCTGAGACTGCGAGTCTATTGGTGTGTTCACACCGAACGCGAATTTCATTATTTGCGCGAGTAGATTACATACAAAGTCAATGCAAAGACGCGAATAGACGCATCATTCGCGCCGGGCGTCACGAATGACGCGAATTGGGCGACGTGTTTTGCCGCGAATGTCTTCCGCGCAAGTTGAAAATTTTGAACTCGAGCGAATGTTCAAGCGTCTCACTCAGACGCGATAGACGCGTATTTGACGCTCTCATCGCGTTCGGCGTGAACGCACTATTATGCGTCGCCTGACGCTCTCGCTACAAGGAAATAAATTGTTTTCTTTTTATACATATAATGCCATGCCTTTATTTTTGTGGAGGAATGATGTTTTGTGGACTGTTATCCCAATATAACCAGTCAAATGGCCATGATCAGACTGGCAGCTTACAAACGCTCGCTGGACGCTGTATCCATCTATTCACAGGCCTAACAGTGAGTGAATCTTTCTCTATTGTTCCCTAATGGTTTAACACTTTAACAAATTATATAATTATATTCAATAGCCTAACTATATTGTGAACTACACACACATATATATAGCCTATATATATAATGGTTTGAACTAAATATTTAGATAAACTTGTTTGTAACGTCACTGTGTGCTGGGATCTGACTGTTTGAAATCGCCTCACCTACCCGACCCCACTAAACGGTGGGATCATCCTATGACGAAAGAAAGAATTGTGAGGTGTATGTCGTATTGCTACTTCAGTAAACGGGATTAATATAATTTAGCCTATAATTGATGTATGCTACGTAAACAATTGTAAACTATATCATAATTTCGAATAAACTACCCAGGGGCAATAAATATGGGATCTTACGAAGTGGGAGGTAAGTTTAGTCTTAGGCTATTCAGCCGCAGCTGACTGGATGAGAGTCCAGCGAGCGTCTGTAAGCTGCCAGTCTGATCACGGCCATTTGACTGGTTATATTGGGATAACAGTTCACAAAACATCATTCCTCCACAAGAATAAAGGCATGGCATTATATGTATAAAAAGAAAACAATGTATTTCCTTGTAGCGAGAGTGTCAGGTGACGCGTTAGACTCGCAGTCTCAGCCGCGGCTGACTGGATGAGCGTCCAGCGAGAGTCTGTAAGCTGCCAGTCTGATCACGGCCATTTGACTGGTTATATTGGGATAACAGTTCACAAAACAGCAATCATATTAAAGAACATTATTCATATCAACAGATTCATTATAAATGAGCTAGAAAGGGAGGAACACAAAACACAAAAACTGTCCAAAATCAATGGTTTCTGAAACTTGCCAAATAGACTACTATAGCCAGCCACTGTCAGCCACTGCACCTGTCAGTGGCTGACTGGCAGCTGCCAGTGGCTGACTGGCAGCTGCCAGTGGCAGACTGGCAGGTCACGTGACCTGCCAGCGGCGGCTCCTGCCAGCCAGTTGAAGATTGAACCCCTACTGGAGTAGAGAGTGCAGAAACTGAGTTATACAATAAGATCTTCATTCTTCGCGATCGACAGACATCTGCTGCAGATGCTCATCACAGCAACATTTTATATGATGAAGAATCTAAATACTTCAAAAACTTCTCACTTATTTCTAAATTATGACTATTTTTGATGTAAAAAACATACTACCATTATAAGGGCAAGCCCAGGAAACATTAAAATAATACAAAAAACCCATGTCAGGGGACCTTTAAAAGCGCTGTATTAATGAATGTGCTTTGACTATTTCTCTCTCAGTCCGCTATCTTGCTCTCAGGTCCCGTGTCACCTGTCAGTCATCATCAGTCGTCTTCTCTGCGTGCCAATGCGCTGCCGCTCTGCTGGTTTAAAGCCTTCTGGCCTGCCTCATGTGGTGGAGCAGTGTGTGTGTTCAGTGGTTTGAGTTAGGTTGACAGAACGAACCAATTAGCAGAATTAACAGAATGCGTAGCTGAAATATAAAAAACTAGATGACTAGTAATTTCCTACAACTAAATTATAAAAAAAACAAAAACAAAAAAACAACAGAGATTCTGATAATTGGACAAAAAACGTTGTAACTTCCTGAACGTAACAGCCTAGAATACTGTCTAACAGTTGATGGCTGTTTTGTCAGGTGTTTGTTGTCGGTTAGGAACTGTGTGCTCTTTGATAGCAATCTTTCATTTGAAAGTCACGTGTCTAGTATCTGTAAAACCGCATGTTTCCATTTTAAAAATATATCTAAATTACGTCATATGCTCTCAATGACAAATGCAGAACAACTGATTAATGCATTCATGACATCAAGGTCAGATTATTTTAATGCTATTATGGGTGGTTGTCTGGCACGCTTAATAAACAAACTACACATGGTCCAAAAGGCAGCCGCTATAGTTCACTATATACATTCCTATAATTAACTCAGTTAAATGATTATTAGGCTGAATAGATTAGGTCAGTCAGAACCGGGAACACTTACTATAACACCTGATGTACTCACTACTACATCATAAAAAGAATGGCATCAACGCTAATTTTAGTCTTTCTGTTTATTTCGAGGTTTAGTGAAGTCAGCCGGATCCGCGCGGTATCCAGATCAGGCGATGGACCTGTGCCTGCACACATCCACATCACATCCCTGAAGTGCCAGCCTCATCAGTGCTGTGAAGGCCTCATGGACACCTCTACATCTCCGCCTCCATACCGGCGTGACTCCGACCTCCAACCAGAGGAACTGGATTCATACTGTGAATGTTCCAATCCAATCTGACCTCTGACCTGTAATGCTGCCTGAATCATAATCACACACTGTTGGTTTGTTGTCCAGAAGAGAACTGAGCGACAGAGTCTGGGTTCTCCCAAGGTTTTTTCTCCATTCTGTCACTGATGGAGTTTTGGTTACTTGCCACTGTCGCCTTTTACCTTTCTTTGCCTTTGTTGCCATTGGCTTTTGGCTTGATTAGTTGGGGACATTTAATAATATCATTTCAACATTATTTTCCTGTTATCTCTGTAAAGATGCTATGAAACAATCTGTATTGTAAAAAGCACTATATAAATAAAGGTGACTTGACTTGAGTACCTTTTGTCATAATTTTTTATCATATCCCATTCTGTGTATCTAGCACTCATTACTTTATTGTCTGGGCTTTATGACGCAATTTGACAGAGGTTGTTGTTCGTTTTGGTTCTATAACTTGGTACCAGTCAGATTTCTTTTCCCAATGTTATTTGTATTTTCTTTTCCCTTTCTTTATTTGTCATTAACACATTTAAATAGCTCATGCACTGTAACTACTGGCTTTGGCTTTTGTGAAGAAATTACCCAATTTCTGGCAATGATACCAATATATTCATGGTTATTTCTACTCATTCCATTCTACCAGTAATAATGTAATATCTGAATGTTACATTACATTCCCTAGATCTTTAAATATCATGCACATCTTTAAAAGATTTTTCTCTTCATTCATCATTGTCTAAAAATTACATATAAAGAATGATCAAATAAGGACACATCTGACCTTGGAGGTCTTGTCTCCTTTGAAATATTCCAGAGCTTCGTAGAGGTGACTGTAAGGTCTGAGAGCGCTTGCCCTTCCCAACATAGAAAACCGCATTGATGAATGTCTGGAAACATTCTTTAGGGATCATGGATTGACTTCGATATGGTAGATTCTTTGTCACTCTATAAAACAGCAGTGGGAGAAAATGTTAGTAAAAAATAAAAAGAAAGAGTCATTGTTCAAATAAAGGCAACAAAATGTGAAAGAAAATACTTGCCGTGGGTCAAGCAGCAGGTAGTTAAAGCTGGACTTAATGAAACCCTCACGCCATCTCTTATTCTGATCTGGCTTATCAAACTGCTCACACAGAGCGAGCTCATCAGCTTGACAGTTCAGGAAGCAGGAATTTGTGAAGTGCATTTTCGAGTTCTGGGCTGTAACCTGCAGCTTAGAAAGAAATGCATGATAAAGTATATATAAAGTATATGCTAATATTGATCATGTACTCTTTATTACAGAGGAACTCAACATTTGAGGCCCAAGTAACTTTAAGTTCAAAAGGCTCCAGACTGACATTTGAGGGCAGCAGCACAGACCCTGAGTTCTACAAAAATATGTGGTAGGCCTGGGGCTGAGAATAAAGCTCAATGCTTAATTTAGGGCGTAGATGAAATTAATTAATCATTATCATTCATAATGTCTTAACATTACTTAAAAAGCAAAACGAGTGAAAAAATTATATTAGGGAGTGAAAATAGTCAATAAGCATTCTACTGTTTACAATGGTAATTTCATTTATTTATTTAACAAAAGTGTTTAAATAAGAGTTTTCTTAAGAGTAGAGTATCTTAATTTTTGTTTTTGTTTTAGGACAATCTTTGAAGGATGAACAAAAACTGTGTTGGTCATCATATTAAAAATATCATTTTTTATAGGATATTATTAAAGTTTTGATGTGCTGGAAAAAGATGTGTAGCCTAGTACTTGTAAGGCGGCAATACCATAGGTTAGAGTTACTACATTAGCCAACATACATTTGTGGACTGAAGGCCTTCTATAAGTGTTTCCCCTAGTCTCCACGTGCGACACAGTGTTTAATCTAACATCTTTATGTTTATAACAGAAATCTGCACCAAATTGGAATGTTTCTCATTGGATCTCGCAGCGATGATGTTATTAATTCTGAGGCGAATTCAATGGATTTCTTCACTGGATCTCCAGAGTCTGGATCTCCTGAGTCAACAGTGTTGCATGATCGAGAGATTGGCCTGTGACTGGCAAGTTTGAGGCGCTGTGCTGTCTATCGCTAGTCCGAACTAAGAGAACGGTGCGTAAAGAATAAACTGAGTAGTGATTTTCGTTCCGCTTTCATTTTGTTTGCATTCGCTGCTCGGCAACGTTGTGGCTCGCAACAGTCGCAACCTGAATTTGGTCGCACCGGCAGGAAAAATGGTCGCAAAATACAACCAATTGGTGGCAGTCTGGAGCCCTGCATGGGCCAGATGTTAAGTACCTGGTCATTAAGCATTTTATTTTGTGTACTTACCATCTGAAATTAGTGGGGCTCAAGAGGGACTCCGGGGTTCTGAAGGGATCTCTTCAACTTGCGCACATACAGTGGGCGGGTTTGACTGTTTATTGGTCCTGGATCTTCTCCCATCTCAATTAACTTGTTTCTGAGTTCCTTGTCAGTTAAGCCACTTGCTCCAACATCATCCTGTTTGGAACGACAGCTTTCTTTGTTGCGCGGTCTGGACTTGTAGACCCGAGCTGAAGCGAGCGCCAATCATAAAGAAGTGTGTCTTCAAAGTTACTGGTGCTTGTTCTAGAACTGAAGGAGGTATTGGCTGTTGGAGGAACATGGGTTTCAATGAGCTTATGGCCCTCTTCAGTGTCAGTATAAAGGTATTCCACAAGTTCATCGGAATCAGTAGTTAAAGGCTGTCCACCAAGAGTGCAAGAAAGGTTTGCCAGTGTCTGTCGCGACGAGTGGACTGACAGTCGGCTCATGCTATATCGAGGTGTACATCCGGAGCGCCCTGAATTAGCACTTGGATTCTTCTGTGCTTTTGGGGATTCATACGTCAAACTGAAAGGAGATTGTGAGCTATTTACCTTAAATGGCAAAGACCCTTGAGAAATAAGTCCACATGAAACACAGGACTCTCTTGTTTCCTACAGCTGTAGAGATGAACTGTGATGTTTCTGTTGTGGTTTGCTTCACTTCTTGTACATCAGTCAAATGGTCCACTAACCCTTTGTAACAAACAGGAGTGATTACCGTATTACAAGACTCACTGGCACTCGTTTCCAATTGTGATTCAACACTCCTTTCAGAAATTAAGACAGTGTCAGCCATGCTCTCAGATAACATTTGTGTATCAGCTTGGCTTTGGCCATCTGAGCTCACAGATAACTTCAGAGAGCTCAACTGCGAGTCAAAATCCTCCATTTTTCTTTCTCCATTGAAGACGTCTTTCATCAAGATTGTGCTTTGATGTACCATATGGTGACTTGACTGTGTTGCGTCGCAAACGGGTAACGGTGGGTAGCGTCTGTTCAAAGAGGCAAGAGCTGGTTTGTAGGAGGCCAGTTTTTGGCTTATTCTCTCTGAATGACGACTCCAATCTGGACCTTGTTCTTCCAGTGACAAATGGGCTTGGAAAATCAGTTTCATTATTGGCCACCTCAACTTTACCAGCATTTCCGACATTTGCAGATGAAACTCGCTTCTTCAATATGACTCCTTACTCCTACTGGCAGGTGTCTGTTTCCATCTCCAACAAAGGAAAGCCGTACATTTTTAACACTAAAAACTTAAACCACTCTGTCCTACAGTCGATTTGGATTTCTGGGCCCAGGGTTCGGTCAAAGGAGAATTTCCATTGTCTTTAGTACTGGGCAACCCATTTTCCACAGAACCTTCAGTTGGGCTCTGGTATGAGTCACTACCACAGCTATTGTACTCGCCAGAGCCACTACTAATGAGGGGCTGGATGATGCTCTTAAATTCATCATCATCATCATCATCATCATCATCATCATGTGGTACAGGCCCCACAACAGTCTTATCAAATTCATCTTCCAATGTGTCGAGTTCTTTGGAAAAAAGATGAATACATCATCGGGATACGTGACATTCGATTCCCTGATTCTTCAACACAGTAGCCATTTGTTTATTATCTAGGAAATCAGGGTATTCAGAAAGATCTAATGTAAGATCACTGATACTGATCGAGAGAGAACTGTAGAGATGATCATCTTGTCTGATAATGGGCAAATAATCAATAGTTCCTCTAAAGGTGACATCTCTCGTTTTCCTGTTGAGAACAAACCAGGGATATTCTGAGACTGCAAAACATCACAGTCAATATCTGTGGCTTGATGCTGATTTTCAGATATTAACTCTGGATTGGCCTTATTGTCCACGACAGAAAGACAAGTAACTAAGACAATATGGGTAACTCTTTACAAATTTCACCATTATTCCAAATATGAGAATCATGTGATTCGAGATCTGACATATCTGAGAGCCAGAAAGCCTGACTTTCTCTGTTCAAAGGTTTTCCACTTTGTCTGGAAAATGAAGACAGTCGTGTGCTGCTCAGTGGTTCTGCTCCAGGAGGAATCAGCACTGACGCTTCTGGACTGAACGAACTGTCACTCATGGCCTGGCCAGAAAGGATTGCTAGAGAAAAAAGGAAAAACACAGAATATTATGATAGTATAATTTGTTCTCCATGCACAAACAATAGACAACATTTGGATAGCACATTTAGAAAGTGGATTGGAAAAGGGAATCACAGCTGTGTGTATGCTAACTAAAGGTTTGGTGTTTAAATCATTTGAGGAAGTAAAGAGGGAATTTGGCCTTGTTTGACTTGACTTGTTTAGGTACATCCAATTACAGCACTTTTATGATTTAGAGATAAAGCCTCACCTATCACAGGTGGGCTGTGAGCTGATAGAATTGGTGTCGGGTGCATACCAAAAATTACCCTCAAAATTTTTTTCTAGACTGTATAAACGCCTACAAAACTGTAATGGTATTAATTCACTGTATATAAAACAAAAGTGGGAATCTGAACTACAGATCAAGGTGTCAGAGGATGATTGGCATTCTATTTGTCTATTTCAATACACTTCCACCAGCTCAAGACAGTGGAGAGAATTTGGCTGGAAAAAAACATAATTAGATATTTCATTACACCTCATATCAAAAGTAAGCAACTCAAGTTTGCCCAGCATTGGCAGTACAAATGCCAATCATTCTCATGTATTTTGGACTTGTCCCAAAGTTAGTCCCTTCTGGGAAATCATCAGCGACTGAAATAAGGGTTGTCTTGGGCTATGCGTTTCCAACTGACTTCCAAACTATGTATCTTGGTTTACTTTCCTATTCAGTTATACAATAGCTTACAAGGAACTGGCTAAAATTTCACACTTTAACAGCATCACAATGGAAGGAGATAATGGAAGAAATCTGTACAATGGAAAAAATCACTCACTTTATAAGGTGAAATCAGCTCTTTTTGAAAAGAGATGGAAGAAATGGATATTCTATAAGACCCAAGAGTGAAAGGGATTCTTTGCAACATAACACCCTGCTGTTTTGTTTTCTTGTTGTTATTTGAATTTAAATAAATAAAGAGTAAAAAAAATGGACAATGGACAAAACTTTATATTATCTTTGACTTGGTAGAACACTTCTTTTAGAACACAGGTTCCCAGTTCTGATCCTGGCTGAATCACCCTTTACATGTTTTGTTAAGGGTGCTCCAATCAGGATTTTAGGGGCCGATCACTGATCACTGAAACAAGTATCGGCCGTTACCCATCACCAAAACCGATGGCCAAAATAATTAATACAACATAACAATAGAAGGCTGTAAACAGACTCAAGGGGAGTATATTTATCTATTCTTAACAGCAATGTAGGCCTATGTTAAGTATTAAAATCAACAGATAAGAAAGTATCATGAACTGACAGCTATTTTTTCGAAACATGTGCAACATATTCCATTTACTCTCTTAGAGATGATTAGGAATGGCTTAAAGCAGTGTTTCTCAACACCCTTCTGAGAGGGTCTCTTCCGATCAGATCAAAAAACTTGTCCCTGATTCATCAGAGGTCAGATGAAATGTTGTCAGGCTAATATGTCAGTGTCATTATTATAACGTTATTTTCATTAGGAACTAAAAAGTCTCTCATCAGGCCATCCTTAAAAATATTTTTGTTTGCAGTAACAGCAAAAACATTTTCAAAAAGGGTCGTAGATAGGTCGATATATTTTTTTTTTCAAGATTCAATGTAAAAAAAAAAAAAAGTAAAATTTTGGCCACGAGTGATTATGAATTTTTTTAAAAATTGCATATTGTGACGTCACTGACTGGGTCTTCAAACCGTGCATCCACTGCTAGGAATTAATGCAACTTACAAATGAGAGACCGGTTACGTTTCAGGCCAGTCACTTGTGTGAAAAAATGAGAAAATCATTTTCATTGAATCGAATTTTCCATGTCTAAAGACATTTCCATTTTCCATTTTTGTTTTTTGAGATATAAGCAAAAACAAGTACAAACACATGGTCAAACAAAGATACAAATTAGCCTATATACACAGTGCTTTAATTTCATGAAGGTCTAAAGTTACTTTTCAGTAAAGTGTGTCTGATTCTGTCTGAAAAGAAATTTAATTTAGTAATCAAATGTAAAATGACACTGCATAGTTAATCATAGTTAGATTAATGCTTAATAAAGTTTAAGTTATTCATGCAAGAGCTGTGAGTGATTTTTCTTTTGTTTGATTGCATTACTGGCTCAATCGTCACATGTTTATTAGACTACTGCCCCTTTAAGATCGAGTGCAGGACTAATAGATGATTGACGCACCATTTTCTTCCCAACTATTTACGTCCATTTAACACATAAACTGAGTTTAAGTGAATCTCAAAGCTGGTCATTTTTATATTTTATGTATATTTGATAGTTTAGATTCGCACATGAAACCAAAAATGAGGCTATAGCCTACTTTTCTCGTCTTGTTGCAGTGCATTCGGACAGGAGCTGCGTGTTGCCTCGTGAACAGCGTCTCTTGCACAGACTTTTGTACAGACTGCATTTTACAACAATCACTGATCGTGCAGATTCTGACGGTACGTTTGGGTTTTAGGAAGAAATGACAGCGCAAACGCTGTGAAGGGAAGGAAGTTGCGCTAGACAGAATGCGCCTGTAATGGTTTTCATTCTCAAATTCTTCTTTTTATAATCTTTGAAAGCAGAAATCTAAAACAAAATTAGAATAATATCCCAAATCTAAAGTGTAACCACGTTTGAAATGTTTAGTTCTGTCCTCATTGTCACTCATTAAATTAAGCAGGGCTGTTGTGTGCGCTGTGGCTCCGGGTGAGAGATCACTCTCTCTCTTCTGGACTCCTGCGAATAGCAAAATTGCATCACAGACTAATTGTTTAATATTAGTATTATATATAGAAATGGTTGAAATTCAGCCCCTGGCCAAGTTTAATACCGGTTTACCAAGCGAAACACTGAATGAAACGTAGCGAACGTACAAGCCATTTAGTGTGACTGACACGTGTAAACCATTGATGTAAACATAATCAAATGACTGACGCCACGGGTTTTTATTTAAAAGAAAGAATGTAGCCTAATTTGTATGTAGAGTAGACATAAGCAACTTTCACAAAACAAACTAAAATATAGCCTAATTAATATTATTTTATTGAATTTGAATTAGTCGTTTGAAGAGTAAAAAAAATCAGTCGGTCTTAATGATGAGTGTTCATTAAATATAGAGTAATCCTAACTAGTAAACAGCAGTGAGTAATTTTCCATGTCTTTTGATGTTAACATTAAAGGGATAGTTCACTTTGAAATAATTTTTTGGTATGTTTTAGCTTTCCTCAAGGGCATCCAAGATGTAGGCGTCTTTGTCTCCCACAGTATTTTCAATTTTGATATTTTTAGGTCAAACCGTTCTTGTCTATCAGTCATATAATGCAGGTCTATGGTCACCACCTCAAAGACCACGCCAAAGAGAAGTCAAAATTAATGACTCATAAATGTAAGTACACTTTGATGGCCTAAAGGCCCGTTCACACTAAACACGATAACTATAAAGATAATGATAAAGATAACTATATGCGTTCCACACCAACATCCGATAGACAGTTCTTTTTACTCAAGCATGCGCGCGCTCGCGCCCATGCTGCAGTTTCAAGGTTAGCGAAAATGGATGACTACTGCTGCTGCATTATGTTACAAATATCAAAAGAAAAACAGGCGCTTTGCGTACACGATATCCCTAAAAGACGAGAGGAGTTGGGAGCGCGCATCTAAACAGTGAATCTAGCAAATATCTAACAGTGGATTTATCTGACGAAGTCAATGATGGGATAAAAATATGGCTGGAATTGCCTACCTGAGGTAATTTTGTAATCTCATTGTGAATACCTCTCACCGTTTATTCCCTGGATACGACCAATTGCTTTCCATATATCCATCTTTTTTAACGTATCCTTGAAAAGGGGGTTTGACTTGTCAAACAGTGGATGATTTTTTGTACCTTGACGATTAACTTATCTGCAATGTCATCTGCCATTTTAAATGCGCGAGACCTTTAAATTAGAATGGATTCTGATTGGTTGTCAGTGTTTTATCGTTGGACAGCTGGAAAAAAATCGCTCTGAAAGTGATCCCAACGATATCGTTCCTCATATCTTTATCGTTATAACTGTGGTGTGAACTCTGTTATTCTTTAATATGGAAAACAATTTTTAGAATTATATCTTTATAGTTATCTTTATAGTTATAGTGCTTGGTGTGAACGGGCTTTAAGACATGAAACGAGCGGTTTGTTCAAAAACGAACAGTATCTATATCGCTTTTACCTCTTGTAACCACAGACACGTCCAACTGATCTGGATGGCACGGGCGCTTCAGTCTGCGCATGCGCCGCAAAGCTGATCTCTGTGCGTGTACATCACTCATTGTTTACGCATAGATTTAGAAGTGTTACCCTTCACTGTGAAGATCTTAAACATACTTAGATACACAGGAAATTGCAATGCATAGATGATTTCGATATATCTGCAAATATGTCTATATCTTCACAGTGAAAGCTAAAACTTCTGAAATCTCTGTGTACACAATGAGTGAACGTACACACGCGAGAGATCACTTCCGGCGCTGTGCGCAGACCCGAAGCACCCGCGCCCTCAGATCAGTTGGATGTTGCTGTGGTCACAAGAGGTAAAAGCGATATAAATACTGTCCGTTTTCTCACACAAAACCGACTCGTTTCGTGTATTAGGCCATCAATGTGTACTTACATTTTACGTGTCATTCAATCATGTTTAAATCATGTGCATGCTCTTTTGAGGTGGACCCCATTTACCTCCATTATATCAAGTCAAGTATATTTATATAACACTTTTCACAATATATATTGCATCAAAGCAGCTTCTTAGTATCAATAAAAACATAATAAGAATGGCAACAAAGGCAACAGTGGCAAGGAACCAAAAAACTCCATAAAGTGGCCTAATGGTGTCCGAAAACTCCATCAGGCGACCCAATGCAGTAAAAAAAACAACCTTGGAAGAACCCAAGGTTTGACTGACAGACAAAAACGGTTTGACCTAAAAATATCAAAATTGAAACTACTGCGAAACAAAGACAACTACATCTTGGATGCCTTGAGGTAAGCTAAAACATACCAAAAATAATTCCAAAGTAAACTATCCTTTTAATGACACACTGCAGCAGTTTATTGGGCTGCTTGCACTTTAAGAGCTGATGCACAGATCCAATGTACTGTTACACATGCAATCTATTCCCCAACTGTTAAAGTTCACTTAAGAATAACAGACTTTAAGGAGAGAGATTCATGAACTGAGCTACATGAGCACACTATAAAATTAGTATACATAAAGAAACTGAATTTTTTGGTTATATTAAATTTGGTTATATAAAATTTGACAAATGATGTTTATTTTCATGTTAAGCATGTAGGGAACAGGGAGCATTTTTTCATATTATTCCTAAGAATGGAATTAATCGCTATTTGATAGCGATTCAATGCTTTAAAGGGATACTCCACTGGGTTTTCATATTAAACTATATTATTCCCTTAAACTAAGACGAGTCGATACATACCTCTCGTCTCAGTGCGTGTCACTATATTGCTCTGTATTGCCAGAACTATGTTAGCACTTAAGCTTAGCCCAGTGATTAAAGGAGAACTTCGCGAACAATGAACCTTTGGTCTAATAAAACATCGGTACCTAGTCAATCGTTCTCTGAGTTTTGTTTTCATGATAATCGAATGTAAAGAGTTTTATCTATAAAAACTGTTTCAGCGTATAATGCTAGCACTGGGGGCATTGACTCAGTAAAAAGAAATCGCTAGTTTATACCACTAACAAGGCTCAAAATAGCCCCACACTAACGCAATAACATAATGAGTGTCTATACATGCAAAACGAAGCATTGAGAACTTTGTAAGAGTACAGACCGTTTAATGAGAAGATACGTTATTAAAGACAGTTTACTTCATGTATACAGACGGGAGCCATCTTAGAATATAGTCTCAGATAAGTCGATACCCGAACGCCGTTCATACAGTTCAGAAGTTCGCTGAACTTCATACAGTTCAGATCACTCAGCACGACGTTCGTGGTTTGACTTATCGAGACTATATTCTAAGATGGCTCCTGTCTGTATACATGAAGTAAACTGTCTTTAATAACGCATCTTCTTATTAAACGGTCTGTACACTTACAAAGTTCTCAATGCTTCGTTTTGCATGTATAGACACTCATTATATTACTGTGTTAGTGTGGGGCTATTTTGAGCATTGTTAGTGGTATAAACTAGCGATTTCTTTTTACTTAGTCAATGCCCCCAGTGCTAGCATTATACGCTAAACAGTTTTTAGAGATAAAACTCTTTACATTCGATTATCATGAAAACAAATCTCAGAGAACGATTGACTAGGTATCGATGTTTTATTAGACCAAAGGTTCATTGTTTGCAGAGTTCTCCTTTAAATATGGGCCACAAAGAAAGCCACCAAACACTTCCTCGTTTTCCCTATTTAAACACAGTTCTCGAGTAGTGTAATTCGACCTAGTCTGGTGACAAAAAATAAAACGTTGTGCTTTCTCAGCGTTTAAAGTTGATGACTATATTGTATGGCGAAATACCATAAAAAGTTCTTTTGAGCACTTCGACTTGGCGCAATAATACCTTCACTCGTGAAAAGGCCTCTTACCGGCTCCCGCTTCCTCTCCCCTCCCTCTCATGACATGCGCCGGTAGTAGTAGTTTTAACGGAGTTGGAGAAGTAACAGGTTGTTGGATGCTAGTTTGTTTACAATCATGGTTAAAACGTGTATCGTGTACCTCCAATTGACTTTGTCACAATGAAAGAAAATATTTACAACTGCCGGGTGAATCCATCGCTGCAACGCATCGCTTGCCGCGACACATGCGATTTGTCCAGGGTCTTCTGGATCTACCTGGTCCCATTCTAAACAGCACAGGCTCTCAATTTCGGCTCGGCATCTTTCGCAACAGTCACACTTGCACCACCAATTGCTGTTTGCCCGTGGTCTTTCGCCAGCCCCGGTCTGTTCTGGATCATATCTTTCTTCCCTCTCATGGTCCATAAGAGCTAATTCCTCCTCTGTGTACTCGGGTTCAAACAGATATGGCTCTGGGTCTGCTTACAAAGAAGTCATAATCATCTACAAAGTCCGTCATTGCAAATGATCTGCAGTTTGCAAAATAGCACAGGTAGTAAAAGTCACTTTGGTTGTATTGACAGAAATGAGAGGGAGGGGGAGAGGGAGCCGGTAAGAGGACTTTTCACAAGTGAAGGTATTATTGCGCCAAGTCGAAGTGCTCTAAAGCACTTTTTATGGTATTCCGCCATACAATATAGTCATCAACTTTAAACGCTTAGAAAACCACAATGTTTTATTTTTTGTCACCAGACTAGGTCGAGTTACACTACTCAAGTAACTGTGTTTAAATAGGGAAAACGAGGAAGTGTTTGGTGGCTTCTCTTTGTGGCCCATATTTAATGCACTGGGCTAAACTAAGTGCTAACATTGTTTTGCGGCAATACAGAGCGATATAGTGCACGCACTGAGACGAGAGAGGTATGTATCAACTCGTCTTAGTTAAGGGAATAACATAGTTTAATATGAAAACCCAGTGGAGTATCCCTTTAAAATATATAAAAATGAAATTACTTCCCAACTGCATAGGGAACAGGGAGCAGTGAACTGGGGGTGGTGATGGCACAGTGGATAAGACACATGCCTTTGGTGTGAGAGACCCGGGTTCGAATCCACTGTGAGACATCAATGTGTCTCTGAGCAAGACACTTAACCCCTTGTTGCTCCAGAGTAAGAATTTATAGTCTGCTCCAACCAAACTTCCACTCCAATATATATATATATTGAAATGTTCCTTCACTTAAAAGAGCTTATTTATCATAGAATCAATTCCTTACAATCAGTAATAATGTCACAGAGTCATGGTCATCACCTATAGCGTGGGAATGACAGCGGTTATTCAAGAACCATCTTGATTATGGAGCTTCAAAGAGATATGAACGCCTTAAACATTTGGCTGTATCACTTTAACATTTGGCCGTTCTTATTTGAAAGAACATCAAAGACAGACACAGAGGCACTGCTTGTATTGTTAGTCTCAATCTACATTTAAGAGAGAGCTTCATTTACATGCTGAGGGGAAGACAGATGTAATACTGTATAAAATGTTTGCGCTGGGATGAGTTCGAAGTTCATTTTGACTGCCAGTGTACCCATGGTGCTTTGTGTGCCTTGCCACTGCTATGCTGTAAATAAACTTCATTTGAGATCTTCGACGTCCACTTCATTTTTCTTACACTGGCGAGCCACCTTCCAGGAGGTTTACAACAAAAAGCGTGGAAAAGGTAAGAAAAAAAGCTGTTTTCCTTCATTTAAATGCTGTTTTGTCAGGAAACCCCTTGTTTTAAAAATAATCTAGAAAAGGAAAATTTAAGGACAGAAGAGAATTGTGTTTATTCAGTCTTAGCAGGAGGAGTTGTTAAGCCTATTCTGAACGAATTTTGTTTAAGATTCTAACGGAACTGAATTAACCCGAAGTAGTGTGGTGACAGAGTTGTATTGGAATTGTTGTTTCTAAAGTAATTGAAACAAAGTGCTTAAGTGTAAAGTTTCTAAAGTAACTGAAACTTGGGATCGGTCTCTTATAATTCTGTTGAGATTCTAAAGTAAGTGAATAAACCCGCAGTAGTGTGGTAGCAGAATTATATTAGATCTGTTGTTTCTAAAGTATCCGAAACAAATGTGTATGTTTCTAACGTATTTGAAACTGTTGGTGAAGTTGTTATAATTCTGAGGAAATTCTAAAGTAATTGAATAGACCCGACGCAGTGTGGTCACAGAATTATTTCACAACTATTGCGTGTTATAGGAGGAGTTGTTAAGCCTATTGTCTGTACGAAGCAGTGTGGCGGCAGAGTTGTTTTGGAATTGTTGTTTCTAAAGTAATTAAAACAAAGTGCTTAAGTGTAAAGTTTCTAAAGTAGCCTAACTGAAACTTGGTGTTGGCCTCTTATAATTCTGTTAAGATTCTAATGTAAGTGAATAAACCCAAAGTAGTGTGGTGGCAGAATTATATTACATCAGTTGTTTCTAAAGTATCCGAAACAAAAGTGTATGCAGCCTACTTGAAACCGATTGTGAAGTCGTAATAATTCTGAAAAAAATTCTAAAGTAATTGAATAAACCCGACGCAGTGTGGTCACAAAAGCATTTTACAACGATTGTGTTTTATAGTATAGTAGATTAGTAAATCTAACACTGCAGCTCTGTGAAATTTAAAACAAGAACCTGAAGCAGTGTGATTTTGCCCGACGTACTGTGGCAGTGTTTTGAATTGGATAAATATTGTTAAGCCTGAAGTAGCATAAACTGTTTTAAGAAAATAGCCTAACATAAAACCCGACGTGGTGTGGTTTTGTCCGACGTACTGTGACGGTGTTAATTTTTTTTTGCCTCTAAACTGTTTTATGTAGTGAAAGTTAAGGTTTAAAATACGGTGGTTAAGAAGTTTCAGTCAGTGTGTTTGATGTGTTCATTAGCGTCTGAACTGTGAATAATTAGACTAACGAATATCATAAAGGAACTGGATAACGTGTAGTGATTATATTAGACGTTGGGAATAATTATTAGATCACGAGATAGCCTACTGTAAAGTCAGATAACACATTTTGAAAAGGGAAGAAATGATTGTGAAATTCATAGCTAAACACGGTTCTCAGGGTATTGTTTGACGGAATAGAAAATGTTGTTGATAAACCATATGAGTGGGCGATCTCTAAGTTTGAAAATGATCCCAAAATGCCTAAGAACAAAAATGGGAAAATTGCTAATGCGAATTCAAGCACTTTTTGCTGCATACAAAGTAACTAGGAGAGTAGATGAGTTAGAAGAAAGAATAGCGTGGGAATGACAGCGGGTATTCAAGAACCATCTTAATTAGGGAGCTTCAAAGAGATATTAAAGGGTTAGTTCACCCAAAAATTAAAATTAAGTCATTAATTACTCACTCCCATGCTGTACCAACCCCGTAAGACCTTTGTTCATCTTCGGAACACAAATAAAGATATTTTTGATTAAATCTGAGAGCTGGATCACTCCTTCATAGACGGCCTAAGGGACTGGCTCTTGACGGCCCATAAAGTCATTAAAGAAAATGTTTAAATATTCCATGTGCCTAAGGGGCTCAATTATAAGTTTATCAACCGACAAGACTACTTTTTGTGTAAAAAAAAACATAAATAACGACTTTATTCGATTATTCCATAACTTCCTAATGGGCGCATGCGCGAGAACTGAGATGACGACGTTCTTCTTCGACTACTTCTTGTTACCGGCTGCTCACCGCTTAGGAGTATTACTGCCACCTACCGTATAAGATGATGTGCTGAATATAGCTTAAAGCGCAAAACTTTCTGTTTACAAGCAGAGGAAGATCTGCCCTGTACATACGCTTTTCAATTAGCGTATTTTCCGCACTATAAGGTGCACTTAAAAGCCTTTAATCTTCTCAAAAAACGACAGTGTGTCTTATAATCCGGAGCGCCTATGGATCATCATGGATCATTTTGCGCTTCCAGCTATATCGGCACATCATCTTAGTACGGTTAAACTTATAATTGAGCCACTGTAGGCACATGGAATATTTAAACATTTTCTTTAATGACTTTATGGGCCGTCAAGAGCCAGTCCCTTAGGCAGTCTATGGAGGAGTGATCCAGCTCTCAGATTTAATTACGGGGTTGGTTCAGCATGGGGTGAGTAATTAATGACTAAATTTTCATTTTTGGGTGAACTAACCCATTAACACCTTAAACATTTGGCTGTATCACTTTAACATTTAGCCATTCTTATTTGAAGGAATATCAAAGCAAAGACACAGAGGCACTGCTTGTATTGTTAGTCTTAATTTACATTTAAGAGAGAGCTTCATTTACATGCTGAGGGGAAGACAGATGTAATACTGTACAAAATGTTTGCGCTGGGATGAGTTCGGAGTTCATTTTGACGCCGGTGAACCCAAGGTGCTTTGTGTGCCTTGCCACTGCTATGCTGTAAATAAACTTAATTTTTGAGATCTTCCACATCCACTTCATTTTTCTTACAAGAGGCGTGCGACCTTTAACATATATATAGCAATTGTAAATCCATTTGGATAAAAGCATCAGCTAAATGAATAAATGTAAATGAAAATGAACTGTAAATGAAAATGATATGCAGAGTAGGGGACCTTAATCGAACTGTGTTAGAACAAGGCCTGATGAATAACTTAAACGATAACAACAAAAATCTTACAATATTGAAATTTGGGTACATCGTGTTCCTCTTTGGATGTGTGGGATTCATACTCTTGAAGAAGACTAGCACATTTACTGTTCTCCTCCTGTTCTGCCAGATCAGATGGTTTATTCCCATCCTAGAAATAAAGTAAACACTTTTAGAAGGTTCCCCATTCAGCAACTGTATAAAACAAATTCAATTAAAAAAAAATTAAAAGGCACTTATAGCTTTCACTTAATTTAAAAAAAACAGAGTTAAATGTCTAGATCCATACAGATGGCCTCCATCCATTCTTGTCAGTACTGGAGATGTGAATGCTTTACTTGATCTGTGAGGTTTGGGATTTCCACCGTTCCTTAAGAGTAATCTGAGATTCTGAAAACACCCCCAAGATGCAGCAATATGCAATGGAGTCAGATCCTCACTGCTCCTAAAAAACAAAAACAACAAATTCATCTTCAACACAACTATGTAGGAAACATGTTCAGTAATACTTCTGTGCCATGGGCATTATTCTATTATTACACTGAATGGAGTGAATGACCAATCATTGACAAGCATTCCTTGAAAGCTAGCGTGTAACTGATATGATCCTAGCATGGCAGTGCACCACTCGTGTGTAACGGCATAACTGACCTGAGGTTCGGGTCGGCTCCGTGCTGAAGGAGGAGTTTCAGGCAACGCAGTCCTTTCTCTGACTCTTTACCTGAAGACAGATGAACCGCTGCCACGCCATCCCGGATGATCCCATTTGGATTAGCCCCCCGACACAGCAGAGACTCGAACACGTCTGCATGACAATAACAAGATCATGCTGATATCTGCACGTGACAGCATGCAACAGTCCAACACAAGTGCTGTGAACTGACCTTGCTGGAGAAGACTACACATTGCATGAAATATCAAATAAAGGTAAAATAAAAAAGTCTAAATCTAAAGTTTAAAAAGCCATCTTTCACAACACATAAGGCAATATGTTACAGACGCCTTTGATTTTATTCTCCTTTAAACAACAAAACTCACAGCAACTTTCCTAAACATCCGCATTTCCCTTCGGCTGACCCTTGACACGAGCGCAAAGCTGATTCTGTGCTAGTTTGGCTATTATTTAATGTTATTAAAATGTTAAAGATTTATGTAGCCAATGAAAATCTATCAATTTACAGATTAAATTTTGAAAGAAAGGTCTTGTTAATGATTTTCCATTTTGTTGAAGGTATATTTACCTTCAACTGTTGAAAATCAACAGTTTTTCAATAACTAAAGAATATGTTGGAGCTGAAGCCACAGTAATTCACACACAATGATAATTAGCTGCTAACTTAAGTACAATTCTTGACATGACATTTTTATATTCAGACGATTAAAATAGATAATTTAGAGGTAATCACCATATTAATAAAAACGTCATTTTTTTAAAATATGTATTAAAGGGGGGGTTGACTGCAATTTTACTTTTTTCATTTTAAATAGTGTGTAATGTTGCTGTTGGTGCATGAACAGTATCTGCAAAGTTGCAGCGCTGAAAGTTTAGTGTAAGCAGAGATATCGTCTTTTAAAAATCAGGAAGTATAATTGCCTACAAAAACGACTCGAATTGGGACTACAGCTAGGTTATGGTACGTCACTAACCTACACATTTGCATCAACCCCTCCCTCTGGAATATGCAGAAAAGGGCATGCGCATATTTCTGCGGTCGAGTGAGTTGTGTTCACCCAGCTGTCAGGTCTTCTGTGTTTCAGGCTTCCCACCGACGCTATACTTCGGCAACAATGGTAATCTAGCTCTCTGTGCTGCGCATTTCCGGAAGACAGCTTCCAGAATCTTCACGAATTCAACACCGGATTCAACAAGAAACTGTTTCTAAAACATGAAGCAGTTCCAACTTTAAAACCAGAGGCAGCAGTTGTTGGGCCACAACCTGTAAGTAGGCTAAGACTTAATCATTTGAAATGTATTTGCATGTATAATTCCCGACGTAGCGTTGTGTTTTTTTCAAATGCCAGCACTGGCTTTGTAGGCTTTATGGGCTACTAGTTAGGCTACTTTGTGTCTACGGCAAACGCATACAAACATTATGGACCTGAATTTTGTATAAGTACTAATGTTGTAAATGTATTTTTCATGTATACATGCTTTATGACTTTATTTTCGATTTGATCCAGAACGTAAACTTGCCAACGCTGTTTGTGTTTAACATTAGTAGCCAGTCAGTTGCTATTGTGTAAAACAAACGTGTATATGGTTAAAAAATTTAGCAAATTATCATTCAGAAACCTTTATTAAGAGTCGTGTGTGGTGAGGTTCTGCTTGACTCGATTCATCGCGGCTTCTCAGTCTGATTCTGCCTCACTGATACTGCAGTCTCGACATTCCGTTTTGCCCGTAAAGGTAATGGGCGTTAACCTTCCGGACAACGTTTATTAAACATGATCATCCTAAGGGGCCACCCGTCTAATTACTTACTTACTGATTATTAGATTGACTTGATGATTACTGTTGATCTTTTGCGGAGGGTTGCATTACGTTACGTTAGGCAAGTGCTCAGCTGCTGGCGCGTTGATCGGAAGCGGTATAAAAACCTTCTGGTCCACAGGGACGAACACAGAGAAAGCAACAAAATAAAAAGAAAGCTCAGTATAAAGGTAAGCCTTCTCATCTCAGCCATTAAAGTGTCAAACGAAATAAATGTATTTCCCGGTGTAGCCTCCTTGAGATTCCCGGTCACCGACGTGCTTTTTGGGCCAATACATCTCATAGCCTAGCCTGACTTCGTCATACTCATATTCAGGAAAGAATATGAGTCTGATACCGCTCCGTTGAACTTTGATTATGAGGCGAGTCTTAACCAAACCAGAAAAAAACAACAACTCTGCACTCAATTGGATAGTCGGTAGACCTACTACAACCAATCAGAGCAACGCAGTAAGTCAACTCCTTTGCATAGCGCAGTTTTCAACTACAGAACTTACTTATTTTAGAAGTTAAATATTGAGTGTTGCTTCTTTTACTTATTTCTCCATGAGCGTGACCAAAGGAGAAACCACAAATGACCACAGGCTTTTCATTATGTCCCATCTTCTTAGTTACCATCGGAGCCAGCTGATAAGTTACACTTTTCCCGAATCATGTGGGAAGGACGGCAAAATATCTTTCCGATCGACAAATACCTTGATTGCAGTTCTCTGTTTGTCTATTAAAATTAATGCGCTGCCGATTTATTTTACAACAGACGCGACAGCGGAATCTATACATCTCAAAGCTCCAGCTGCAGTCATCTCAGTTAAAGACAGTTAGCGCTCGTTGATAACATGATGATTACTTGCAGATCAATCTGTCCATCATCGTATAAAGCCCGCCCTGGCAATTTGATTGGCCTGGCCGTTTCTTGTCTAATCATAATTACTCCTCAATGGATTCGAGTCCAGACCGATCTCCCCGTCCAAAAAATGTTGTGGGCGGAGTTCGGGCTGGCATCCAGGCTACTCATAGCCTACTTTTATTTATTTTTTGTCTTAACGGCCCATAAAACTCGTACATCGGCAGCCCATTCGTTTTGTTTTGCTTAATTGGAAGCGCTGAGTTGCTTCTAAGTAGCTATAGCTTACTTACAAGTATAGAAATTTGTTCAAAACAAATTATGAAGGTTTATTTTATTTTTCATTGCATTTGTTTTACAATGTATAGTGTAATGTAATTGCACCAGAGATTGAAGAATTAAATATTTCAATTTGATTTAAAAATGAATAAAACATTAAAATGCACATCATTCTCTTATGGGGACACAAAACCCCCTTAGCCTTGTAGCAGCCAGGTAGTAATTGTAATTTATCTACTACAAGTTACATTACAAAGTTGGATTGTACAAATACATTTTATCTATGTAGGATGATAGAAATATCATTGAACGTTATTTGTAGGTAGCATTTGAATGAACAATTTATTAAAGATGATTCTTCAACTTGTTGAAATTTTGTAGTGATTTATAAGAGCATTTTTGTTTAGTTTAATAAATACTCATCATCAGTTTTGGGCATGTTACTTAAAAAAGTAATTAGTTATAGTAAGTAGTTATTTCTCACAAATAATAACTGAGTTAGTAACTTAATTAAATCATTATAAAAGTAACTAATTACCAGGGAAAGTAACTATTGCGTTACTTAAAAATAAATAAATAAATAAAAATGAAAAAAAATTAAAAAAAGTTAAAATAGGCCTGTCAAATAACTTGGATGTCCCCAATATTAAATATGTTAAATTAATGAAATGGATTGGACACTATAGAATAAATTTTTATGGTAACACTTTACAATAAGGTTCATTAGTTAACATTAGTTAATGTATTTACTAACATGAACTAACCATGAGCAATACATTTGTTACTGCATTTGTTCATATTTGTTAATGTTAGTTCATGAAAATACAGCTGTTCATTGTTTGTTCATGTTAGTTCACGGTGCATTAACTAATGTTAACAAGATTTTAATCAAGTATTAGTAAATGTTGAAAATAACATTAACAAAGATTAACAAATGCTGTATATGTGCTGTTCATTATTAGTTCATATTACCTAATGTAGTTAACTGATGTTGACTAACGAACCTTATTGTAAAGTGTTACCATTATTATTATTATTATAAAACATTGTATACTTACACTATCGTAATGTTGCTGTGGGACAATGTGGGAGACACCAATAAAATGCAATACATTATTTTAGAAATTGAAATTAATCATTTGTGTTTAGGGGACAGCTTGATCCCAACATGCCATTATTATCTTATAGTAAGACAGCGTGGTTTTATTGTTTACTTGTTTAGCTTTTAATAAATCTACAAGGACAATGGAAGTTTAAGTTATCCTAAAGCAAGAGTTAAAACAACGTGACTCAAAACGTTATAGTTACCGAGATACAGCCGTTGTGACAAATAGACACTTTAATTTAAAGTTCAAAAGTCAGTCGTTAAGTTACCTGGCATCAGCCTCACTGACTGCGTCGATCAGCAGAGCCTCTAACTGCGCCATTACTGTGGGTTAAATTGCTTCCATGCTGTGTTTCTGCGGTCTAAACTCTCAGCGAAAATGATTCAAAAAGGTTCTTAAACACGTTTTTCGACTTTGTTTTGATGAAGTTTCATCATTATCAAGAGTGTTTATCCTCGCACCGCTTTCATCCACAACAAAATTCCCTCCATTCAGTTTTTCCGCTGCGGCCAAACGACACAGCGCCATCTGCCGTCGCGGAGGTGTATGAGCTCACAGTGACTCACAGCGCCATCTGCCATTGCGGAGGTGTAACGACTCACAGAGACTCACAGCGCCTAATGAATTTGAACAAGTGTGAATTAATGCCAATTCATCAATGCCACTTAACTGAGGCCTATAACATCCCTATAAAATCAAAGGTCAAGTACTTAGGAATGCTTATTTCAAAGGATTCTGTTGAAAATGAAAATATGAATGTGTGGAAAGTATTAGATAAATGTCAAATGAAACTTAATTCCTGGCTTTTGTGAGAGATATAAGCTTATTAGGTAGAGTATTTTTGACAAAGATGGAAAGCATTTCAAGATTAATCAACAATAGCTATTTCAAACAAAGCCATTAAAAAAATCAATCAGGTCAACTTTGGTTACATCTGGAGAAAGAAAACCCATTACATCAGAAGGGTAGAGATGACAAAAGACTATAAAGATGGAGGGTTACAAGCCATTGATTTTGATGCTATAAATGGGACCCTGAAAATTAATTGGTTGAAATCCTTTTAAACCACAATATTTTTTGGTTTCATATTCCCAGAGAATTGTTTAGGAAATTAGGAGGAATAGAATTTTTACTAAATTGTGATTTCACCATTCAACGTCTGCCAATAAAATTATCCAAATTTCATCAACAGGTTTTGTTATACTGGAAGATTTTTTATAATCATAACCTTACACCACACAACACACCATTATGGAACAATAGATATATTATGGTCAGGAATAAATCACTGTTTGACAAGATTTGGATGGAGAAAGGTATTTGGGCTGTGTCAGTGGGATTATATAATATGAGCATTTTTGTGTTAAATATAATCTCATTTGCAATCGGGCCAGTTTTGAATCTATTACTAAAGCCATCCCTAAAGATGTCAGTAGTAATACAATCCACCTTATGTCAAACTGTCAATCAAAAGATGATTGATGTCAGTCCCGCCCCTTTCCCCGCCCCTTTGCCCGCCCCTTTCCCCGCCCCTTTTGGCATAGGATGAAAGGGTTGAATATAGGACAAAGGAGATAAGAGGTGATAAAAATGAGATAAAAAGTATCAAAATGAGATAAGAAGAGAGACATCTGGGTTGACGAGATAAGATCAAAAGGCATCAAATGGATTTGACAGTAAGTTTTATGACCTATTGCCCTCTTAAACGTGATAATGTCATTTTGTAACAGTTGTTTTTTAATAATAAAGATAAGATCAAAAGACATCAAATGGATTTGACAGTAAGTTTTATGACCTATTGCCCTCTTAAACGTGATAATGTCATTTTGTAACAGTTGTTTTTTAATAATAAAGATAAGATCAAAAGGCATCAAATGGATTTGACAGTAAGTTTTATGACCTATTGACCGTCTAAACTTGATAATATAATTTGTAACAGTTGTTTTTTAACTGTAAAGATCAAAAGGCATCAAATGGGTTTGACAATTAGTTTTATGACCTATTGGCCCCGTCAAGTCTTGATCATGGCTTGTTGTAACTGTGGCTTTTGAGTGTTTTGAACGTCGCGCATCCCTGCATGTCCCTGAGCTGCAGCTGTGAAAGTGATAAGAAAAAAGTGTGGAAGTTCTGTAAAAGAATATAAAATAATCTTACGCATACGCTGAACCAAGCATTTCGTTTTAAATAAAATGGAGACACAAAATGTATTAGAGAGTTGAATAAAAACAAACAGCTTATACCTTATGAAAACAATGCAAATGTTCTTTCGTGATTCAAAAGCATAATGGAGCAGCGCTCATCTAAATGGGCCTCTCTCTCTCTGTGTGTGTGTGTGTGTGTGTGTGTGTGACAGACATGGATACCTCCCCACATGATATAGTGTGTGTGTGTGTGTGTGTGTGTGTGACCAAAATTTTGCTTTAGATCAAATAAAATAATCTCATGGATCCACAAAAATTGCAAGCAGTTAAAAAATTATTAGAGAGTTGAATAAAAACAAACAGCTTATACCTTATGAAAACAATGCAAATGAATGATCTCACTGATTCAAAAACATAATGGAGCAGCACACGTCTAAATGGGTCTTTTTGTTGTGTGTGTCTTTGTGTGTGTAAGACAGACATGGCTATCTTCCCTCATGATAAACTACCGGATCTTTATGAATACTGTGAAAGTGAGGACAATTTATATATATTATTATTATTACTTTCACTAAACATGCTACCACTGATTTTTAGGAATCATGGGGTGTCTTTTAATTTTTATGCAGACGACACCAAAATCTATCTCCCTTTGAAACATAATGACAAGCAAGGCCAAGAAACTTTGCTTGCCTGCTTATCTGACGTACGGTCCGGCATGTCCTTGAATTTTCTGCACTTGAATGAAAGTAAAACTGAAGCAATTGTTTTTGGCCACTCTTGGAAAAGCAAACCCCGAACACTGACTATGATTATTTAGACTCTAAACGAGAGCACACATTTACTCCGATTTTATTATCTCTAAATTGGTTGACAGTGTGTTATAGAGTTGAATTAAACATTTTGTTGCTAGTTTTTAAGGCTTTGACTGGTCTTGCACCATCCTATCTGTCAGATCTTTTAAATGTGAAAAAGTCAACAAGATGCTTGCGATCCTCAGACAGCATTATACTGTCATATCCAAGATCAAGATTGAAGCTGCGAGGTGATCGTGCGTTTTCAGTGGCCGGTCCTAGGATATGGAATAGTCTTCCTTTATCAGTGAGGTCTGCATCATCTGTACATGAATTTAAATCTAAGTTACAGTTTTATCTTTTTACTCTTGCATTTAATTCATGACGTTGGTTTCTCTAAACCCATAACCTAGTATTTTATAGTTTGTCATTATATTGTGTGTGGTTTGTTTTATACTTCTCCATTTGTACAGCACAGTAGGTCAGCTTCTGTTGTGCTTTATAAATAAATGAAATGAAAATAAATGAAATGAAATGACATGTGTCACACTAAAGTTGAAAAAACATTGTGTTCTATATAAATGAAATGATTATAACATTTACATCTAGTCATTTACAAATATAATATTTAACACTAACTATAGTTGAAAAACACTGATCTTCAAAGGTATATAAATGAAATGGTTATAAATGTGCAATTATTAATTTACAAATATAATATTTCACACTTAAGTTGAAAAACATGCTGTTCTTTAAAAGTATATACATTAAATATACAAATAAAAAATATAAATATAATATTTCTCTCTCAAACACCCAGAGCATATGAAAGTGATAAGAAAAGAATTGTGGAGGTTTATCTGCTCTGTAAAAGAATATAAAATCTTACTAAAGCCTCCCACAAAAAGTTTAATTAAATGTAGAACTATTCACTGAACCAAGCATTTCAGTTTAAATAAAATAAAAATCTTACTAAAACCTTACACAAAAAGTTTAAATAAATAAAAACTATCCACTGAACCAAGCATTTCGATTTAAATAAAAATGGAGCCACAAAAAAAAATTGCAAGCAGTTAAAAATGTATTAGAGAGTTGATTAAAAAACATACAGCTTATGAAACAATGCAAATATGAATGATCTCACACTGGCTCAAAACATAGGGAGCGTGCGTCTATGTATTTCTCCCCTCCCTCTCACTCCCACATTGCTAGGGACGCTGGAATTTGATCTGACTAAAGTTGAAAAAGCATTGTGTTCATTTAAAATGATATAAATAATATACAATAAAATATGTAATACAAAAATAAATGTCGTCCTGGACCAATTATTTTGAAATAAATAAATACATCTTGCATGTTTTACAGAGTTTTCAAGAAAAATTACACAGGTAGTGCCTGCCAGCATGGACAGTGTGCGTGACAAATAGGCCTAAGTAATATCATCGCTGTTTTCGTACCACCGGTAATAAATTACTTTTAATTCATAAGACTTATTTTCAGGAGTGACAGTTATCAGTGAAATATGGCGCTCGTGTAATCAAAAGGTCTGCCTACCCCTGGGTATGTGAATTGGCCTTGAAACTAAACACTTCAATTCATAGAGTACTGAAAGAATATAGTGGACACACAGCTCCACCGTTTTCCACAGGCTCTTACTGTAAAAGCTATAAAATAGCCATAGACACGGTTGTGTGCCATACCCCATGTCTGGACCAAAAACTTTTGCACCCTCTTCTTTGACCACCTCATCAAAAAATGCAAAACAGTGAGTATTTTCTCTATAATTCATTTATGCTACGGTCTTTTAAACAATGCTATTGCTGTTTATCTGTATTATGCAATGATTTTTAATTTGAAAAATTGTTTATACATAAGGATACGACGATATAATTCAGTAGTGTTTTAAATAGCACTGGCAACGTATTTGTTTTATCCACATTATGCTATTGGTATTTTTATCAGCTTTATGGTGGTGATACACAGATACTTTTATCTACTATATTAATTTCTCATAAAGTATGATTTTAAAAATGTACAACATTGTTTATGCTCATTATGCTATGTTTTTTTTAAACCATATCACAAAAGTATCAGTTTAAAATGACTGTTTTACAGCAATGTTTATTTTGCATTATGCTGTTGTTTTAACTGTTGTATTTTTTTTAACTGATGTAACTAAAATCTGCAACATCGTTTTATTTAAGCCGCGGGATTTCCATAAAAGACCTTAAAATAAATGTTTTGGTTTTTAAATCCTATTTAGATTATTTTAGTCAGACATGCTTATATGTGCATAGGCCTATTTTATTCCTCTTCATTTACTTACTTTTTAAATTTTGGTAGGCTACTTTTTAATTCTTCTTTTACTGTGTCTTTGATTTTAACTTTTAGCAATTTGCATGATAAATTGTTTAACATGTAAGCTATATGAATGACACTGTCACAATGTGATAGGCAAAACATATAAATGTCAATTCAAAGCTATTTACATAGGCTAACGCTTTTCATTGGCATTTAAAATAACATGGTCATTCCTTCTCTCTATCTCTCTAGAGAGAGCAAACACTGCAGGACAATCAGGAATCCAAGTAACATGTTAGTGTGGTTTATATTTATTTTTAAAGAGAAAAACATTATAGAGTGCAACAGGCGCTTTCTGGAAGTAAAAACATTTACTTTCTCCATACGGAAATTTATTTTAAAGACAGACCTACTGTGAGCTAAGAAGTTGTTAATACATTGTATTTGCTTCTAAATAAAGCCTTCAGCTTCTTTTTTTTTCTTTTTTTAAATAATTGTGTTTCACAGTTGAACTCCTTGTAAAAACTACATTACCCATGAGCCATGATGCTGTAGTGAAAATGATGTCAAACATAGTTTAAATAAAAAATTAAAAAAGCAACACTTTTGCACTCTATGTAAAATGAACAATTGACAGATGAACTGACAGATATTTTATGTTAACAGGCAAAATCTCTGCATCTGATGATGGCCATGTGTTTTCGCCGATTATAACTGGATTAACTCTTGGCTCCTTTGAGATCAATATGACTTCTGGCAAATCAAATGTGCCGGTAAATTGTAAGTGTAATACATTTTTCACCTATGTAATTTATAAAATTTATCTTAATTAATCAGTCATAGTTAACTATTTGGGACCAATTTTAAGGAAGGTTACATTCTGGTCTAACAGTGTCATATGCAAAATTTGCAATACAGAATTTATTTTGTTTGTGTTTTTGGTACTATTGGATCGAGTTTTGTAGAATTTTCTGCGATGAATTCATTTTATGTAGTGTCATGCTCCTGGATTATTCAGAATCAGAATTGTAACTATTACTATAGCCTTTATCAGCCATTTATTTTACTGCAGACTTATTAAAATTATTTATTTACTGCAGATTTTATCAAAGGCACGAATTAACTCAATTCAGGGCAGCGATAATAAAAGAAGAAAAAAAATTAACAATTGACAGATGAACTGACAGATATTTTATGTAAACAAGCAAAACCTCTGCATCTGATGATGTCCATGTGTTTTCGCCGATCATAACTGGTTCAAGCTCCTTTGAGATCAATATGACTTCTGCCAAATCAAATGTGCCAACAAATTGTAAGTGTAAAACACGAGAAACTATTAAAACAGTTTTAGCCTATGTAATGTAATGTAGAAAATTAATCTTAATTAAGCAGTTCTAGTAAACTATTTTTAACAATTTTAAGGAAGGTTACATTCTGGTCTAACAGTGTCATATGCAAATTTGTAATACAGAATTATTATTATTATTATTATTATTATTGGTACTATTGGATCAAGTTTTGTAAAATTTTTGTAAAAGCCTTTATCAACCATTTATTTTACTGCAGACTTATCAAACTTATTTATTTACTGCAGATTTGATTAAAGCCAAATACTGCCCAAATACTGGGAAAGAAGAGAAACAGGTTAACACAAGGTTAGATTCAATTTTTATATTCTTCCCCATTTTGCCTTCATTTTCCTTTTTCTGTTATTGTTTTCATTTTTATATTCTCAGATCATCAAAGGTTTCTGAAAGCAAACACCAGTCAGTTGGTAGAAAATTGATCCAATAATTGACAATCTTGGTTGCTCAATGAATCAGTTACAAATGTGCAAGCAGATCCAACAGAAGAAGATGAGGGAACAGCTGGACTGTGTGAATTGTGAAAGCATTGTCAACGACCTGGTCAATGCTTTGTTCAAGCATGAAGAATCTCTCATAAAGAAACGGCAATAACAACTGTTGTAGCCTATTGTTAGGCATTATGTACTTTAACAGTAAAAAATAAAAAAAAATGTTTTTAATAATTGATTGGCGATGGAGTTTCAATTTTTGTACTGAGAACCATGTATATTGTACAAGTAAGAAGAAACCAAACTGGCCATATAATGATATATTGCACATAAACAATGGCAAAGTTTGTATTCCTTAAAAACAGGCAAAGTTTGAGAGCCCTAATATTGGTGTAATCTCTTCGAGGTCTCAACCACAAACGCAAAACTTTGTGGTAGGTAATACGGGGCATAGCTTTCCTAAAGGAAAATATTATGGAAGTGATTTTTAAACTATATTTTATTTATTTATATTATGGTTTTCATGTTGATTTAAACTTTTTGTTATTAACTATTACCTTTACTTCAACATCCAGCACAAAATGAAAGAGATTAATGTTCTCTGACCCCACAAATAATCAGATAATGGAATGTTCACAAACTACAATTAGATATTCTCCTGCTTAGTATGTTTGTAATTAGTAGGGCTTAAATCTTTGGATGTATTTTGTCACACTGTAGCGATGCAAAGTACCACAATTTGTAAATCCTGTGGACTAACTTTAAAACATATTCTTTACGCACGTGTCCAAAACAACCATGTAAGATTCAACAGACCAAATCACTAAGAAAAGCACTGTGTATAATAATTCATACACAAACGTTAACACATGATGGTTTTATTACTATTCAGATAGCTAGTAGATAATACTGTTTCATATTTTGTATGTTGGACCGTATGTGTTTTAGGTATAGACTTTTCTTTTAAAGCAGTCAATATTCAGTGTTTAGGAATGAATGACCATTAAATATTTAGGTGATACTATTTCTGTTTGAGAACTAAATGATACTTTGTTCAGTGCAACTTTCCCTCTATCTATGTTGTGGAATCACACATATTATCACACACAGTATTGATATAAGCAAATATTACTTAAGTTACTTATAGTATTAACGCGAAAAGTAAACGCATGCTGTTTTAAACTTTACAACAGAATCACATCTGACTATTCATTAAAGCTTGAGGCTGTTAAACAAAGTTCGGTAAAACCTGCAGATAACATTTCACAAAGTAAATTCTAGAGATCAAATTGATCAGTTTTGAATGTATGTAACTGACATTTTATATACTAGTCGATTACGCCGTTTACATCATGATTCTTTTGTACAGTTTGCAAAATCTATAGTCTCTGAGCGTGGTCAAACATATAGGAATTTATGAAAAACATGAACAGATATTTCTACACGAGATATTTCTTTTAGAACATATTCCAGCTATGTCTACGAGACATCGAAATGAAAGATGAGTATTACTGTTTTTCTGAAACCTATAAAACTATTATACTTCAAACTCGTCTAGCTATTGTCCGTTTCACAGCACAGTCGTATATACACAGTTATTTTGTGTATGTGGCTAAACAACGGTTAAGCTAAAGAATTTAGTTGATAAGCGGTATTTTTTACATGTAGGCATCAGTCTTTTAGGCCTGATCCAGAAAACAGGCGTCTTAATAATCGTTATGAAAAGTAAGCAGTTTGTGGCCTCATCATCAAAATGTTTTAACATATAGTAAATATCAATTGTTACATAAATTATATGTGAAACACGCTCAGTAGCATTAGAGCCGGATTCTTGTTTATATCGAACATTGTTATTGAACCGCATGTTTAACGGTGTTAGTGTTCTTATATTGTTTACCACGGTTTTATTTTTAACAACACATCGTATTTTGTACGGTGTCTTCTTAACACTTTCTCCCCATGGATATCTGCTTCCTACAGTTAGCTGTAATGTTAGTGAACTCTTTTTTCATATACGACAGTATTCACATGAATTGGACTGATTTAATAAAGGATGGTTTAAACCATCATAGGTTTTAAATAGCACTTAATTTTTATATTTTAACCCTTTATGAAACCTATCTCTGAATCTATGCAGGTCGTGTAAAACATCTATGTAAATCTATCTATGTTTTTAAAAATACAGCAAAACAAAGAATGAAGACATCGTTCTATAAGTGACCCTCAAAATCTGGGCATACAACAAAACAGTACATTATCAGAAAATTACTTTTTCTGAATAATCTCACCAAGTGCTGGTGCTTGATAACTGTTATCAAGCGTGTTTTACGCGATATTGATATCACTTTTTAATTTCAACTCGATACATTTGAATGCGCTAAAGGTTTATAACTGAACGTCTTAATAGTGGCTAAAAGTTATATTACACCCTATCTACTTTTCTAAACGCTTGTTACGGAGCTTATTGCAAACATTCACGTATCCATATGTTTTAAAATAT
This sequence comes from Hybognathus amarus, assembly GCA_030378365.1. NCBI lineage: Eukaryota > Metazoa > Chordata > Actinopteri > Cypriniformes > Leuciscidae > Hybognathus > Hybognathus amarus. The sequence continues at coordinate 160,319 of JAQIUQ010000238.1, forward strand.
ATTTTTTGGTGTAATTAATAGAATTCTCTCTGGTGGCATATGCATAACTTCTCCTTGACTTTCCTTCTGATTCATCCATCCATCCATTAATCCTTTATAGCCTTTTACGACGTCATGACCACGGGGGTTCAGGCGGACCACAATCGTAGGGCTGATAAACTTTACACAGAACCCAGCCTCAGTTATCACACACAACCCCTGGCGCTAGCTCTAATAGTAGCAGACTGCTGTGCTACTGCAACATCTCATCGAACAAAAGTCGAAGGAACATTGTCTGGTTGTTACACAGACTGTCAAAGGCCGCTTCAACCTTCCTGTTTGTCTGACGCAAACTACGCTTTTTCGACTCACAAGGCCTGGACGATTGTGCTGTAAGGACTTCCAGGAGAATACAGAATCTTTCATCATCAAATAGAGGACCGAAAAATCAAACAACTTCTGAAATGGCGACGCAAAAGCTGATGGAGAGCGACCCCCCGTCGAGTTCTGTCGTAACGGGGCACTGCGTCATCCGGCTTGCGAGTGCGCCACAGGGAAAGACTGTCGTCTAAGAGCTATACTAGACTCTATGTTTAAAGATCATTTTAGAGGCCCGATGGTTAGCTTGATGCACAGGATCATCGAGGGTGCGTTTGATGACAACAACGATTGCGCGAAGGGATACCAAGCGTGTGAAAAATCTCAAAAAAGAAATGGAAGTCATAAGAGGGTTGGTTGGATCTTGGACAGATGTTACGCCCATGTTTATGAACGGCAAAGAACCGGTCGGCATAATCCTCAGAAAAGTTTTGGATGTGATTCATGAATCTTGTGAGGAATTTGAAATCAATGAACTACTCTGTATGTGTACGTTTGTAACAGATCTCTGTGTGTCACTGTTGTCAAAAAATTTAAAAACAGATGTGGATGACATAATTGAAAGTATGACGAACTATGCCCTAGAGAAAAACCTGATTGCTTGCCGCAACTTTTTATTGTTGCTAGATCACCTGTAAATGTCGTTATTGTTTTACTTCACTATGTTGAAATAAAAAAATATTTTGTGGTCATGTCCGAGCTCATAACTTATTCTATAGGATTCTCTCTCTATATTAGAAATTAGCTAGGAATTATTTTATTTTATTTTATAAGTTAACTTTTACCCACTAGTACGTTCAGTTATAAACCTTTAGCGCATTCAAATGTATCGAGTTGAAATTAAAAAGTGATATCAATATCGCGTAAAACACGCTTGATAACAGTTATCAAGCACCAGCACTTGGTGAGATTATTCAGAAAAAGTAATTTTCTGATAATGTACTGTTTTGTTGTATGCCCAGATTTTGAGGGTCACTTATAGAACGATGTCTTCATTCTTTGTTTTGCTGTATTTTTAAAAACATAGATAGATTTACATAGATGTTTTACACGACCTGCATAGATTCAGAGATAGGTTTCATAAAGGGTTAAAATATAAAAATTAAGTGCTATTTAAAACCTATGATGGTTTAAACCATCCTTTATTAAATCAATCCAATTCATGTGAATACTGTCGTATATGAAAAAAGAGTTCACTAACATTACAGCTAACTGTAGGAAGCAGATATCCATGGGGAGAAAGTGTTAAGAAGACACCGTACAAAATACGATGTGTTGTTAAAAATAAAACCGTGGTAAACAATATAAGAACACTAACACCGTTAAACATGCGGTTCAATAACAATGTTCGATATAAACAAGAATCCGGCTCTAATGCTACTGAGCGTGTTTCACATATAATTTATGTAACAATTGATATTTACTATATGTTAAAACATTTTGATGATGAGGCCACAAACTGCTTACTTTTCATAACGATTATTAAGACGCCTGTTTTCTGGATCAGGCCTAAAAGACTGATGCCTACATGTAAAAAATACCGCTTATCAACTAAATTCTTTAGCTTAACCGTTGTTTAGCCACATACACAAAATAACTGTGTATATACGACTGTGCTGTGAAACGGACAATAGCTAGACGAGTTTGAAGTATAATAGTTTTATAGGTTTCAGAAAAACAGTAATACTCATCTTTCATTTCGATGTCTCGTAGACATAGCTGGAATATGTTCTAAAAGAAATATCTCGTGTAGAAATATCTGTTCATGTTTTTCATAAATTCCTATATGTTTGACCACGCTCAGAGACTATAGATTTTGCAAACTGTACAAAAAGAATCATGATGTAAACGGCGTAATCGACTAGTATATAAAATGTCAGTTACATACATTCAAAACTGATCAATTTGATCTCTAGAATTTACTTTGTGAAATGTTATCTGCAGGTTTTACCGAACTTTGTTTAACAGCCTCAAGCTTTAATGAATAGTCAGATGTGATTCTGTTGTAAAGTTTAAAACAGCATGCGTTTACTTTTCGCGTTAATACTATAAGTAACTTAAGTAATATTTGCTTATATCAATACTGTGTGTGATAATATGTGTGATTCCACAACATAGATAGAGGGAAAGTTGCACTGAACAAAGTATCATTTAGTTCTCAAACAGAAATAGTATCACCTAAATATTTAATGGTCATTCATTCCTAAACACTGAATATTGACTGCTTTAAAAGAAAAGTCTATACCTAAAACACATACGGTCCAACATACAAAATATGAAACAGTATTATCTACTAGCTATCTGAATAGTAATAAAACCATCATGTGTTAACGTTTGTGTATGAATTATTATACACAGTGCTTTTCTTAGTGATTTGGTCTGTTGAATCTTACATGGTTGTTTTGGACACGTGCGTAAAGAATATGTTTTAAAGTTAGTCCACAGGATTTACAAATTGTGGTACTTTGCATCGCTACAGTGTGACAAAATACATCCAAAGATTTAAGCCCTACTAATTACAAACATACTAAGCAGGAGAATATCTAATTGTAGTTTGTGAACATTCCATTATCTGATTATTTGTGGGGTCAGAGAACATTAATCTCTTTCATTTTGTGCTGGATGTTGAAGTAAAGGTAATAGTTAATAACAAAAAGTTTAAATCAACATGAAAACCATAATATAAATAAATAAAATATAGTTTAAAAATCACTTCCATAATATTTTCCTTTAGGAAAGCTATGCCCCGTATTACCTACCACAAAGTTTTGCGTTTGTGGTTGAGACCTCGAAGAGATTACACCAATATTAGGGCTCTCAAACTTTGCCTGTTTTTAAGGAATACAAACTTTGCCATTGTTTATGTGCAATATATCATTATATGGCCAGTTTGGTTTCTTCTTACTTGTACAATATACATGGTTCTCAGTACAAAAATTGAAACTCCATCGCCAATCAATTATTAAAAACATTTTTTTTATTTTTTACTGTTAAAGTACATAATGCCTAACAATAGGCTACAACAGTTGTTATTGCCGTTTCTTTATGAGAGATTCTTCATGCTTGAACAAAGCATTGACCAGGTCGTTGACAATGCTTTCACAATTCACACAGTCCAGCTGTTCCCTCATCTTCTTCTGTTGGATCTGCTTGCACATTTGTAACTGATTCATTGAGCAACCAAGATTGTCAATTATTGGATCAATTTTCTACCAACTGACTGGTGTTTGCTTTCAGAAACCTTTGATGATCTGAGAATATAAAAATGAAAACAATAACAGAAAAAGGAAAATGAAGGCAAAATGGGGAAGAATATAAAAATTGAATCTAACCTTGTGTTAACCTGTTTCTCTTCTTTCCCAGTATTTGGGCAGTATTTGGCTTTAATCAAATCTGCAGTAAATAAATAAGTTTGATAAGTCTGCAGTAAAATAAATGGTTGATAAAGGCTTTTACAAAAATTTTACAAAACTTGATCCAATAGTACCAATAATAATAATAATAATAATAATTCTGTATTACAAATTTGCATATGACACTGTTAGACCAGAATGTAACCTTCCTTAAAATTGTTAAAAATAGTTTACTAGAACTGCTTAATTAAGATTAATTTTCTACATTACATTACATAGGCTAAAACTGTTTTAATAGTTTCTCGTGTTTTACACTTACAATTTGTTGGCACATTTGATTTGGCAGAAGTCATATTGATCTCAAAGGAGCTTGAACCAGTTATGATCGGCGAAAACACATGGACATCATCAGATGCAGAGGTTTTGCTTGTTTACATAAAATATCTGTCAGTTCATCTGTCAATTGTTAATTTTTTTCTTCTTTTATTATCGCTGCCCTGAATTGAGTTAATTCGTGCCTTTGATAAAATCTGCAGTAAATAAATAATTTTAATAAGTCTGCAGTAAAATAAATGGCTGATAAAGGCTATAGTAATAGTTACAATTCTGATTCTGAATAATCCAGGAGCATGACACTACATAAAATGAATTCATCGCAGAAAATTCTACAAAACTCGATCCAATAGTACCAAAAACACAAACAAAATAAATTCTGTATTTCAAATTTTGCATATGACACTGTTAGACCAGAATGTAACCTTCCTTAAAATTGGTCCCAAATAGTTAACTATGACTGATTAATTAAGATAAATTTTATAAATTACATAGGTGAAAAATGTATTACACTTACAATTTACCGGCACATTTGATTTGCCAGAAGTCATATTGATCTCAAAGGAGCCAAGAGTTAATCCAGTTATAATCGGCGAAAACACATGGCCATCATCAGATGCAGAGATTTTGCCTGTTAACATAAAATATCTGTCAGTTCATCTGTCAATTGTTCAACTGTGAAACACAATTATTTAAAAAAAAAAAAAAAGAAGCTGAAGGCTTTATTTAGAAGCAAATACAATGTATTAACAACTTCTTAGCTCACAGTAGGTCTGTCTTTAAAATAAATTTCCGTATGGAGAAAGTAAATGTTTTTACTTCCAGAAAGCGCCTGTTGCACTCTATAATGTTTTTCTCTTTAAAAATAAATATAAACCACACTAACATGTTACTTGGATTCCTGATTGTCCTGCAGTGTTTGCTGTCTCTAGAGAGATAGAGAGAAGGAATGACCATGTTATTTTAAATGCCAATGAAAAGCGTTAGCCTATGTAAATAGCTTTGAATTGACATTTATATGTTTTGCTTATCACATTGTGACAGTGTCATTCATATAGCTTACATGTTAAACAATTTATCATGCAAATTGCTAAAAGTTAAAATCAAAGACACAGTAAAAGAAGAATTAAAAAGTAGCCTACCAAAATTTAAAAAGTAAGTAAATGAAGAGGAATAAAATAGGCCTATGCACATATAAGCATGTCTGACTAAAATAATCTAAATAGGATTTAAAAACCAAAACATTTATTTTAAGGTCTTTTATGGAAATCCCGCGGCTTAAATAAAACGATGTTGCAGATTTTAGTTACATCAGTTAAAAAAATACAACAGTTAAAACAACAGCATAATGCAAAATAAACATTGCTGTAAAACAGTCATTTTAAACTGATACTTTTGTGATATGGTTTAAAAAAAACATAGCATAATGAGCATAAACAATGTTGTACATTTTTAAAATCATACTTTATGAGAAATTAATATAGTAGATAAAAGTATCTGTGTATCACCACCATAAAGCTGATAAAAATACCAATAGCATAATGTGGATAAAACAAATACGTTGCCAGTGCTATTTAAAACACTACTGAATTATATTGTCGTATCCTTATGTATAAACAATTTTTCAAATTAAAAATCATTGCATAATACAGATAAACAGCAATAGCATTGTTTAAAAGACCGTAGCATAAATGAATTATAGAGAAAATACTCACTGTTTTGCATTTTTTGATGAGGTGGTCAAAGAAGAGGGTGCAAAAGTTTTTGGTCCAGACATGGGGTATGGCACACAACCGTGTCTATGGCTATTTTATAGCTTTTACAGTAAGAGCCTGTGGAAAACGGTGGAGCTGTGTGTCCACTATATTCTTTCAGTACTCTATGAATTGAAGTGTTTAGTTTCAAGGCCAATTCACATACCCAGGGGTAGGCAGACCTTTTGATTACACGAGCGCCATATTTCACTGATAACTGTCACTCCTGAAAATAAGTCTTATGAATTAAAAGTAATTTATTACCGGTGGTACGAAAACAGCGATGATATTACTTAGGCCTATTTGTCACGCACACTGTCCATGCTGGCAGGCACTACCTGTGTAATTTTTCTTGAAAACTCTGTAAAACATGCAAGATGTATTTATTTATTTCAAAATAATTGGTCCAGGACGACATTTATTTTTGTATTACATATTTTATTGTATATTATTTATATCATTTTAAATGAACACAATGCTTTTTCAACTTTAGTCAGATCAAATTCCAGCGTCCCTAGCAATGTGGGAGTGAGAGGGAGGGGAGAAATACATAGACGCACGCTCCCTATGTTTTGAGCCAGTGTGAGATCATTCATATTTGCATTGTTTCATAAGCTGTATGTTTTTTAATCAACTCTCTAATACATTTTTAACTGCTTGCAATTTTTTTTTGTGGCTCCATTTTTATTTAAATCGAAATGCTTGGTTCAGTGGATAGTTTTTATTTATTTAAACTTTTTGTGTAAGGTTTTAGTAAGATTTTTATTTTATTTAAACTGAAATGCTTGGTTCAGTGAATAGTTCTACATTTAATTAAACTTTTTGTGGGAGGCTTTAGTAAGATTTTATATTCTTTTACAGAGCAGATAAACCTCCACAATTCTTTTCTTATCACTTTCATATGCTCTGGGTGTTTGAGAGAGAAATATTATATTTATATTTTTTATTTGTATATTTAATGTATATACTTTTAAAGAACAGCATGTTTTTCAACTTAAGTGTGAAATATTATATTTGTAAATTAATAATTGCACATTTATAACCATTTCATTTATATACCTTTGAAGATCAGTGTTTTTCAACTATAGTTAGTGTTAAATATTATATTTGTAAATGACTAGATGTAAATGTTATAACCATTTCATTTATATAGAACACAATGTTTTTTCAACTTTAGTGTGACACATGTCATTTCATTTCATTTATTTTCATTTCATTTATTTATAAAGCACAACAGAAGCTGACCTACTGTGCTGTACAAATGGAGAAGTATAAAACAAACCACACACAATATAATGACAAACTATAAAATACTAGGTTATGGGTTTAGAGAAACCAACGTCATGAATTAAATGCAAGAGTAAAAAGATAAAACTGTAACTTAGATTTAAATTCATGTACAGATGATGCAGACCTCACTGATAAAGGAAGACTATTCCATATCCTAGGACCGGCCACTGAAAACGCACGATCACCTCGCAGCTTCAATCTTGATCTTGGATATGACAGTATAATGCTGTCTGAGGATCGCAAGCATCTTGTTGACTTTTTCACATTTAAAAGATCTGACAGATAGGATGGTGCAAGACCAGTCAAAGCCTTAAAAACTAGCAACAAAATGTTTAATTCAACTCTATAACACACTGTCAACCAATTTAGAGATAATAAAATCGGAGTAAATGTGTGCTCTCGTTTAGAGTCTAAATAATCATAGTCAGTGTTCGGGGTTTGCTTTTCCAAGAGTGGCCAAAAACAATTGCTTCAGTTTTACTTTCATTCAAGTGCAGAAAATTCAGAGGACATGCCGAGACCGTACTGTCAGATAAGCAGGCAAGCAAAGTTTCTTGGCCTTGCTTGTCATTATGTTTCAAAGGGAGATAGATTTTGGTGTCGTCTGCATAAAAATTAAAAGACACCCCATGATTCCTAAAAATCAGTGGTAGCATGTTTAGTGAAAGTAATAATAATAATATATATAAATTGTCCTCACTTTCACAGTATTCATAAAGATCCGGTAGTTTATCATGAGGGAAGATAGCCATGTCTGTCTTACACACACAAAGACACACACAACAAAAAGACCCATTTAGACGTGTGCTGCTCCATTATGTTTTTGAATCAGTGAGATCATTCATTTGCATTGTTTTCATAAGGTATAAGCTGTTTGTTTTTATTCAACTCTCTAATAATTTTTTAACTGCTTGCAATTTTTGTGGATCCATGAGATTATTTTATTTGATCTAAAGCAAAATTTTGGTCACACACACACACACACACTATATCATGTGGGGAGGTATCCATGTCTGTCACACACACACACACACACACACACACACACACATGTTGGTGCAACAGCATTATGAGGACTCTCCATAGGCGTAATAGTTTTTATCCTGTGCAAACTATATATTCTATCCCCCTACACTAACGCAATCCCTAAACCTAACCATCACAGGAGACATGCTGCATCTTTTATTTTTTAATAAAACATTGTTTTTTATGTTTTTTAAGCCTTTTGATTTATGAGGACTTTTGATATGTCCTCATAAACCACCAATAAGTTGTAATACCAGTGTAATACACATGTCATTATACAAATTTGTGTCCTCATAAGTCACATAAACAAACCCACACACACACACACACACACACACACACACACACACACACACACACACACACACACACACACACACACACACACAGAGAGAGAGAGAGGCCCATTTAGATGAGCGCTGCTCCATTATGCTTTTGAATCACGAAAGAACATTTGCATTGTTTTCATAAGGTATAAGCTGTTTGTTTTTATTCAACTCTCTAATACATTTTGTGTCTCCATTTTATTTAAAACGAAATGCTTGGTTCAGCGTATGCGTAAGATTATTTTATATTCTTTTACAGAACTTCCACACTTTTTTCTTATCACTTTCACAGCTGCAGCTCAGGGACATGCAGGGGATGCGGCGACGTTCAAAACACTCAAAAGCCACAGTTACAACAAGCCATGATCAAGACTTGACGGGGCCAATAGGTCATAAAACTAACTGTCAAACCCATTTGATGCCTTTTGATCTTTACAGTTAAAAAACAACTGTTACAAATTATATTATCAAGTTTAGACGGTCAATAGGTCATAAAACTTACTGTCAAATCCATTTGATGCCTTTTGATCTTATCTTTATTATTAAAAAACAACTGTTACAAAATGACATTATCACGTTTAAGAGGGCAATAGGTCATAAAACTTACTGTCAAATCCATTTGATGTCTTTTGATCTTATCTTTATTATTAAAAAACAACTGTTACAAAATGACATTATCACGTTTAAGAGGGCAATAGGTCATAAAACTTACTGTCAAATCCATTTGATGCCTTTTGATCTTATCTCGTCAACCCAGATGTCTCTCTTCTTATCTCATTTTGATACTTTTTATCTCATTTTTATCACCTCTTATCTCCTTTGTCCTATATTCAACCCTTTCATCCTATGCCAAAAGGGGCGGGGAAAGGGCGGACAAAGGGGCGGGGAAAGGGGCGGGACTGACATCAATCATCTTTTGATTGACAGTTTGACATAAGGTGGATTGTATTACTACTGATGTCGTATGTCAAATTAAAGAAATTCTCTCTTATTCTGTCTCTATAATCCCACATCTTCCAGTACTGTCAGTTGAAGGCCGGGATTTTAAAGGAAGCCAACAAACAAAACTGTTAGAAATAAATTCAACCACATTTATTATCCCTTTATTAGTGTATAGAAACTCAATTTCACTTTCTTTCTCAAAATATAGCATTCACAGACTTAGAACTGCGTATTTAAAATTCCGTTACCCCCGGCATTTTACTTCCGTTAAAATGGCATATATCAATCAGAGTGAATATTTGCGACTTAGATTTGGATTTGACTCAATAAATGTTTATTTTGTGATGATATTGAAACCACAGAGCATCTGTTTTTTCACTGTATGTTTGTGGAGGCCTTATGGTCTGACATTTACGACTGGCTCTACCCAAAGATACCTCACTTTCGAAGACCTCACTGAAAAGGACATTATTTATGGACGTTTAATGAATATTAAAAAAGATATGTAAGAAAGGCTGAGCAGATGACTGTATAATCGTGTATGCGCACCTCTGGCGCATTGACGCGCTCTAACACACTATGAGCGCACGTGACGAGCAGCGCTCTGCTCTGTGCAGATTCATGGGTGATAGTAAAGCAAGTGTGTGACGAGACGACGGCGCTGAGAATTATTTACTGTTTGGAGAGTGTTCAGATTCATATTGTGTGCGTCACTGCTGAATAGTAAGTGTTTCTGTCTACATCTGCTATTTAGTGATTAAAGGGCGGGTTTACTGCAAGTTTCACTTTTTTGATTTCAAATAGTGTGTAATGTTGCTATTGGTGCATGAAGAGTATCTGCAAGTTGCAGCACTGAAAGTTTAGTGTAAGCAGAGATATCGTCTTTTAAAAATCAGGAAGTAAAATTGCCTACAGAAACGACTCGTTTTGGACTACAGCTGGGTTATGGTACATCACTAACCCACACATTTGCATCAACCACTCCCTCCGGAATATGCAGGAAAGGGCATGCGTCGAGTGAGTTGTGTTCACGCAGATGTCAGGTCTTCTGTGTTTCGGGCTTCCCACGGACACTATACTTCGACAACAATGGACACAATTTGTGTTTGATTATATTCCTGAAAGTGACGATCGTAATCTAGCTCTCTGTGCTGCGCATTTACGAGACAGCTTCCAGAATCTCCACGAATTCAATACCGATTAAACGTAAACAAGAAACTGTTTCTGGAATCATGAAGCAGATCCAGCTTTAAAACCAGCAGTTAAAAGTCAGCAGTTGTTGGGCCACACTGTAAGTAGGCTAAGACTTCATCATTTTAAATGTATTTGCATGTATAATTACTGACGGAGCGTTTTGTTTTTTTATTTCAAATGCCAGCGCTAGCTTTGTAGGCTTTATGGGCTAGCTGCTACTAGTTAGGCTATTTTGTGTCTATGGCAAACGCGTACAAATGTTATGGACCTGAATTTTGTATAAGTACTAATGTTGTAAATGTATTTTTCATATATATATGCTTTATGACTTTATTTTCGATTTGATCAAGAACGTAAACCTGCAAACGCTGTTTGAGTATAACATTAGTTAGCCAGTCAGTTGCTATCGTTGCCAGTCAGATGCTATAGCCTCTATGCACGATCGCGTCAGAGTTTGTCTCAGCACGCCCAGTCACTTCCGGTGCTGCGTCAGTCTATGGTCAGAAGCCGGTTTTGCGTTAGGTGTAGATAGTGTCAAATTACACTTGCTGTTTATAAAAATGTCCTGCAGTTAACGTGAATGATGTTAACAACACTGTGAGGCAGTTAGCTGTCACACAAGAGTGAAAAAGAGAAGTTATTTAAATTATATATTTCGAGCTACATCAACAACTTTGAGGGTTAGTATTCTCTTATATCGTATGAAATTCGACTGAGCGAATCAGCGTTTCTAAAATCGTTGCCTCCGTTTCGGAGAAAATGGATTTTATTTAGTTTTGCCGCTATACACTTGGCCTGCAGAACGCGCTTCCGGAAGTAAGACGCCGACTGAGATTCTTTCGGACACACGTCATCAGGGTTCGTGCATAGAGGCTATTGTGTAAAACAAACGTGTATTAAGTTAAAAAATGAAGCAAATTATCATTCAGAAACCTTTATTATGAGCCGTGTGTGGTGAGGTTCTGCTTGACTCGATTCATCGCGGCTTTCTCGGTCTGATTCTGCCTCACTGATACTGCAGTCTCCACATCATTATTTACGTGTATCCACCGTCTATGTTATCCACATTTGGCATGCCCGCCCGTTTCGCCCGTAAAGGTAATGGGCGTTAATCTTCCGACAACGTGAGCGACAGTTTAGCCAATCACAACACACCGGCCCAAACGAACCAATCTGAGCCCACAACGTCATTTCTGAGGGAGTGTTTTCATAGACTCAGGAAGTCATCCGCTCGTGCAGGGGACAGAGGAGAGCGCGGCTGACAATAAAGGTGAAATTTATGAAAAATAAGACTTTTAAAAAAAAGAAAAACCACGGATACATGTTATATTGCACCCCATAAACACAATCATGCAAAGAAAAAGAGCAGTAAACCCGCCCTTTAAGATGATCGTGTTTGCATGTTATAAGTTCATATTTATCACTAATGTCTGACTGACGCGATGCTAGATTTATTGTGTTAATCACAGCTCGTTTATTTTCATTACTCTCCATGTATATTTCCGTTATGCATCCAGTGCAAATATTATTTAGCTATATTGTGGATTATGTAGTTAGATACTTTGAATCCTTTAAGTATTTAAAGTTATATTCAGTATAATCTGTTACTCGTGTGTTATTGCCACTCACGTTTCTGTACACGTGACACCACCTAACGGCAGTTTGTATGCATCTGACTGTTAATAGGTTTTGCACTGGTTAGTGTTTAGAGTCGAGTGTACAGTATGCATATGTATATTTAATTCATAATGCTATTTTTCTTGTTTATTTGTTTATTTAGAACCACACACACATCTGAACATATACAAATTGAGAGTCTGTAAGCCCATGCCTACTGCAACAGTTTATTAAACACCATCTAATCAGCTATTGGTCTGGTTCCTGCGTTCTGACCGACACCCGAGAGTGATTACCACACAAAAGCAGTTCCAGCAATAGAAGTATAATACAGTCCTTTTAAGTCTCCACAACAAATGGTCCTTCGAGCCGGATCAGTGGGTGATTTCTCTCTAGAAGATGGATGATAGAGTTTCAACCAGACCAAAGCGTCAGACTTACCCGCCACGTTATTATGATGAGTATGAGATGGGGTATGTTCTGCCGCCCAGACATTCATCTGAAGCAAGAATCAGTAGGCATGGGCAAGAAGAGGCGTTATACTCACATGAGGAAGGAGCAGCTAAGATGACATCCTCTCCTCTTAGCGACCATCATATACTGCGTGATGCTGACTATACCGATGAAAACCCATATGCTGAATCAAGACAGTACAGTTACAGACCTGGTCCTGGGCGTCAGCTAGTTGACCCATACCTGAAAGGAACACTTCCTGACAGAAGTAGAGAATCAGCTCCACGCGTCTGGTCTACGACACTGCGAAATCTGCCTCCATCCTCCCAGGCAGACCCTTTGCATATCAGCGAAGATCAGTTTAGTGCCACTTTAGCAGAGATCCGACAGACTAGATCGGAGTTGAAGTCACTCGCCGAGACGGTGCGTAGTCTTCAGTATAACTCTCAACTAGCCACAACACGCTCACATTCCAGTTCACCACTTATGCATGCTCAAGTTCCTATTTCCCTCCAAGACCACAGATATGCACCTCCTCCTGGCGCCGAGTTAGTCAGCGATGAAATCAGTGAATGTGACGAAGTAGACTGGCCTGACCCTCCCCCCTGGCCAGAGCCAGTAGAGCCACGGCCTATAGACGATGATCCCATCATGGGCCTTTTGGAGAAGATGATGAGTGAATTGCAAAGTATTAAAGCAAGCTGCTATCCATCCAAGTAGACCTCTTGCAGTACCATCAGCGAGTCTTCCTGTCATAGAATCCAGACCTTCAGACCCTCAGACAAGCAGGATGCTTCTGGGCCATTCAAGTCAACGACAAAGCCATCATCCTCAGCCACCTTCCAGAGCTTATGAGTCAGAGCAGTACAAGTGTTTCCATCAAAATGAGCATGCAGTGATCCCCCAGCCACACCAGCAGAGGAGGGCCCAGCCTAGAACTCCATCTGATCTTCGGCCACAGACTGTCCCACCCTCTGAGCCGACATACCGAGGTCCGATGCCAATCGATCCCCCATTTCAGCTCATAGAGACCCCAGCGAGTTTGCTAGATTGAAGATAGCTTTGGAGAATCTACTGCCCCTGGAAGCGACGGAGCTGTTTAAATACCAAATTCTAGTGGATCACTTGAAGCTAGAAGAGGCAAAGCTGATAGCAGATTCATATTTGAACTCCCCCACACCTTACAGCAATACCATGGCTGCTCTTAATCAGAAATTCGGGGAACCCCATCAGATTGCACTGAACAAAATAGCCAGTGTTATGGACTCGGCTGATATTCAACGTGGTGATCAAGCTGCCTTTGAGAAGTTTGCCCTACAGATTCAGGCACTCGTGGGCATGCTCAAATTCCTTGGCCCCTCAGGAGAGATAGAGCTACAGTGTGGATCCCATGTAGCGCGCCTGTCGAGCAAGTTGCCGCCAGAGATAAGAGCTGAATTCAGGCGTAGCAAGGCTCATCATCCAGGAACCACCTATACCCTGACTGACCTCTCTGAGTGGCTGCAATATGAGTCTTGGTGCCAGGAATATGATGGTTTCGTCCCAGGTGAAGATCACCAAGGACAGACAAGGTCCTAGACAAGAACCCCGACATAAGAGGTGGACCACCACGGTGCTGCATGGAGCCAGAGAGGCTACGGAGAGAGACATTTCAACAGTGCCGGTGAATCCCTCTGCCAAGAACAGAATTAAGCCTTATTGCCCATTCTGTAACAATTCAGATCACTTTTTGAGCCAATGCACAGAGGTTGTAAAACTGACAAAGAATCAACTATCAGAATGGATCCGTACCAATAAAAGGTGCTGGCGATGTGCTAGAACCCACCAAGCTGCGCAGTGCAACCTGCGGAAACCCTGTAGCATTTGTCAAGGTAAACATTTACTAGTGCTGCACGAAATTAATTCCATGACTCCGAAGACTGTGATCAAGCCAACCAAAGAGGAGAGCTGTCTGGTGAATACACCTTCGGAAGTGTTGTATGTAGACAGACCAGTAGATGGCAGCCGTGTGCTATTAAAGGTTATTAAAATCCTACTCCACCATGGCAAACACACTCTGAGCACATATGCCATACTGGACGATGGCTCAGAACGGACTATGCTCTTACCAGCTGCAGCACGCCATCTGGGCCTCCGAGGAGAACCCGAAGACCTTGCCCTGCGGACTATATGACATGACATTCAAATTCTCCATGGGTCCATGGTGTCATTCCGTATTTCACCTGTTGACAAGCCTCAGCACAGCTTCCTCATCACTGGTGCCTTCACCGCAGAACAATTGGGTCTTGCACTTCACTCTTACCCCATGGACAAATTGCAGAAGAGGTACAAGCACCTTGTGGGCCTCCCAATACAGGCATTCGAACAGGCGCAGCCCTTGCTGCTCATTGGAGCTGACCACCCTCACTTAATTACGCCCATTAAGCCTGTACGTTTAGGACCCCCAGGAGGACCTGCAGCTCTTAAGACACGTTTAGGATGGACATTGCAGGGTCCCACTAGACTGGTCGAGCAGTCCATTCATCCGCAGCAGTGTTTGTTGACCTCCACCATTCCCCAAATGGCAGAGCTCTTCAGGAACGTCGAGAAACTGTGGCAGGTCGACGTACTTCCCTCGTCGGAGGTCACCAGGTCGCGACAAGACCAATACGCTGTTCATTTGCTTGAATCAAAGACAACCCGAGTTGAAGTGGACGGTGTCTTACGGTATGCCACCCCTTTGCTTAGGCGTAAAGATATGCCGCATTTCCAAGCCCCAAAGGAAATGGTAATTCCCAGTCTCCGGAACACTGAACGGTGCCTCGCTGAAACACCCAGATCGAGCCAAGGCGTACAAAGCTGAAATTCAGAAATTGACCCAGGCAGGAACCATCAAGAAATTGAATTCTCATGAGTTGGCACAGTCAGGGGAATCATGGTATATTCCACATCATATGGTGACCCATAACAATAAGAATCGCATTGTGTTCAACTGTTCTTATCAGTACCGAGGTCTGAACCTGAATGAGTGGCTGTTACCAGGCCCGACTTTAGGACCTTCACTCCTAGGAGTGCTGTTGCATGTTCCGGGAACACTGCCGTAGCGATAAGTGGTGATGTGAAAGCCATGTTCCACCAGGTACGCCTGCTCCCTGAGGATCGTTCCCTTCTGAGATTTGTCTGGCGTGACATGGAAGGAGACCAAAGTCCATCAGTGTTTGAGTGGCAAGTCCTGCCCTTCGGCACCACGTGTAGCCCGTGCTGTGCCACTTACGCCATGCAGCACCACGTCATCAGTCATAGTAAGCCAGAGGATGATCTGAGGTTTTCCATTGAGAGATGCTTCTACGTCGATAATTGTCTGCAAAGCCTCTCCTCTCCTGATTAAGCCCGAACACTGGTAGACAATCTAAGGGAGATCCTAGCCTCTGGTGGATTTGAACTCCGACAATGGGCCAGTAATAAGCCAGAGGTCATCAGCCATCTACCGAAAGAAGCCCGATCAGACTGTCTGGAACTCTGGTTCGCTCCCGACCGGATGGAGAATCCTGAATCCGCCCTGGGCCTCAGCTGGCACTGTTCCACAGACACACTGAGGTACAAACATCGACCAGTAAATTATGATGCTCCTACCATGCAGAACATCTACAGGGTCTTAGCTAGTCAGTATGACCCCCTCGGGTTCATCCTGCCATACACCACCCGCGCCAAAATGCTAGTGAGACAGCTTTGGGACAAACACAGAGACTGGGACGACCCTCTATTGCCTCATGACTTGTTACAAGCCTGGAGAGACTGGGAAGAAGAGTTACAAGTCCTGCCAAGCATCACTTTTCCCAGAGCATATGGACCTCCTGCCATGGATGAGAGAAACATTACTCACAAGATACATGTGTTCTGCGATGCTTCGGAGCAAGCATATAGAGCTGTCGCCTACCTGAGGACAGTAGACAGTCAAAATCAGCCTTATCTCTCCTTTGTTGTGGCTCGTTCAAGAATCGCACCTGAAACGGCTGCATTCGATGCCCAGATTGGAGCTTTGTGCTGCCCTCACCGGAGCCCAACTCAGTAAGTTGATGGAGCAAGAACTTACCCTTCAAATCAGCCAGATTACCCTCTGGACCGACTCGAACCACGGTCTTGTCTTGACTACAATCTGAGTCGTGCCGATTTAAAGTATTTGTTGGCACCCGAGTGGCGGAAATTCAGGAGCTCACCGATTCGACATTCATGGCGATATGTTGACTCGGGAAATAATCCTGCGGATGACCTCACTAGAGGTAAGAGGCTAGAGGATCTAGCTAAGCCTAACCGTTGGAGCCATGGACCGTCATTTCTCCTCCAAAGCTCAGATAAATGGCCAACCCTGCCAACAACAGTAGTAGAGGAAGCCCATTCAGAAATCCGCAAATCTGTATTTTGTGGAGTCGCAACCATACCTGATAAAGAGCCTCACATACCTGATGTGCATCAGTACACCACTTGGAAGGAACTTCTAGAGGCCACAGTGCAGATGCTTCACGGGGCGGCAGGTCAGAGAGAGAACCCTACTGCTGACGGACTACCGTACAGCCGAGATTTGTATCCTGAGAGGGGCACAACAAGATAGCTTTGCAGAGGAATTCAGTCTACTGCGAAACGGGAAACCTGTCCAACGAAGTAGCCGTTTACTCGGCCTGTCTCCAGAGCTGGATAAGGAAGAGGATCTTATTAGGGTTGGGGGCAGATTGCGCCGACCCGAAGATTTAGACCTGGCTTCTGTGCATCCCATCATCTTGGATCATTGCCATCCTATCACTAAACTTCTGATTCAAGACTATGATACCCGACTCTGCCACCCAGGCCCTGAGAGAGTGTTTGCAGAGATCCGTCGTAAGTTTTGGATCTTACGAGGCCGAGAAGCAGTTCGACGGTATCAACATACTTGTGCAGAATGTCGCAGATGGAAAGCAAGCCCTCAAGTTCCTAAGATGTCAGACTTACCTGTAGCACGCCTACGCCTGTATCTTCAAGTGCCTTACAACAAGAAGTGTACATCTAGAGATCCTCACCAATCTGGATACCGACTCTTTCTTGATGGCCTTGAGGAGGTTCATTGCCAGGCGAGGGACACTGGCCGAGTTGTTCTCTGATCAGGGAACAAACTTTCGTGGAGGAGAAAGGGAGATACGAGAAGCCCTTGCAGATTTATCACCTGAACTCCGTCTCCAGCTTGCCAGACACAAGATAAAGTTTAACTTCAACCCACCTGGTGCACCCCACTTCGGCGGAGCTTGGGAGAGGGAGATCCGCTCAGTGAAAGCGGCATTGTACCGGGTAGTAGGCAGTCAATCTGTTACAGAGGAAGTGCTACATACGGTTCTCCTGGAAGTAGAAGGTATGTTGAATGCTAAACCATTGGGATATGTATCATCCAACCCTAAGGACCCTGATCCGGTGACACCCAATGTTCTCTTGATGGGGCGGCGGATGGGTCCTTACCCCAAGTGGTCTATCCTAAATCTGAACTCCTGAGCAGACGTCGCTGGAGACATTCCCAAATTCTGGCTGACCAGTTTTGGTCTAGTTTCGTTAGGAATTATCTCCCGAACCTGGCAAACCCGCCAGAAATGGAATGCCAACCCTACAGATATGACCTTAGGATCAGTGGTACTGATGATGGACCCTCAACTGCCCAGAGCATGCTGGCCGGTTGGTCTTGTTACCAAAGTTTACCCCAGTGCAGACGGACATGTAAGGACGGTGGATGTAAGGATAAACAATAGAACTTACACTAGACCTGTAGCCAGACTGATTGTTCTACCGGAGGTTCCAGATGAGGATGAGAACTAAGGTTTTATGCCTGTCCCCGGATACAAGACTAATGACCTATTCAGGAACAAATGTGCTTCGCACATTTGGGCGGCTGTAAGAAAGGCTGAGCAGATGACTGTATAATCGTGTATGCGCACCTCTGGCGCATATTGACGCGCTCTAACACACTATGAGCGCACGCGACGAGCAGCGCTTTGCTCTGTGCAAATTCATGGGTGATAGTAAAGCAAGTGTGTGACGAGACGACGGCGCTGAGATTATTCACTGTTTGGAGAGTGTTCAGATTCATATTGTGTGCGTCACTGCTGAATAGTAAGTGTTTCTGTCTACATCTGCTATTTAGTGATTAAGATGATCGTGTTTGCAAGTTATAAGTTCATATTTATCACTAATGTCTGACTGACGCGATGCTAGATTTATTGTGTTAATCACAGCTCGTTTATTTTCATTACTCTCTATGTATATTTCCGTTATGCATCCAGTGCAAATATTATTTAGCTATATTGTGGATTATGTAGTTAGATACTTTGAATCCTTTAAGTATTTAAAGTTATATTCAGTATAATCTGTTACTTGTGTGTTATTGCCACTCACGTTTCTGTACACGTGACACCACCTAACGGCAGTTTGTATGCATCTGACTGTTAATAGGTTTTGCACTGGTTAGTGTTTAGAGCTGAGTGTACAGTATGCATATGTATATTTAATTCATAATGATATTTTTCTTGTTTATTAGAACCACACACACATCTGAACATATACAAATTGAGAGTCTGTAAGCCCATGCCTACTGCAACAGTTTATTAAACACCATCTAATCAGCTATTGGTTTGGTTCCTGCGTTCTGACTGACATCCAAGAGTGATTACCACACAAAAGCAGTTCCAGCAATAGAAGTATAATACAGTCCTTTTAAGTCTCCACAACAGATAACTCCCTGGTTAATAATATACTTATGCTGGGGAAATTTTTTGTACACAAATCGAAATACCTTAAGGTGAAACCAATGTTCTGTGCATTTCATGTTGAATTTGTTCAATTTACAAAAGATAAAAAAGAAAAATGCAATTAGTCCTTTATCTGTCACTGAAGAGTATGATTTAACAAAAACCTTAGCCTCTACTTTATTTTATTTATTAATTTTTATTTTTTTAAAGTTTATTTTATTTCATGCTTTATTTTATTTATAAATTTTTATTTATTTATTTTTAAGTTTATTTTATTTTCATGCACCTGTTCTGTATGTATTTGTTTGTCTAATGTAAAGAATTGCTACTATTGCCTTACTGTTTGTACATGAATAATTGTTCAAATAAAAAAATAAAAATAAAAAAAGACTCACAGCGCCATCTGCTGTCGCGGAGGTGTAATGATTCATAGAGACTCACAGCGCCATCTGCCGTCGTGGAGGTGTAATGACTCACAGAGACTTAAAGCGCCATCTGCCGTCGTGAAGGTCTAATGGGACTTTAAGCAACAGCAGCTGATATCTCGATAGAGAGCCTAAGTCCCTCCCCTTCCGGTCGAACCACCATGGGACCTTATATCGGAAAAATATTGAATGGTAGTCAATGGCGAGAGATAACAAATATTTTGATTTCGTTTAAATTGATCCCTGAATTACACATATGATGTTTGTCAATTTAAAAGAAACATTTTAAAGTCAAGAAAGTCGCAGTTTGATGTAAAACTGTTGAGATATAAGACTGTGAAAATACATAATTACAAAGACTACAAACCCCAAAGGCGCACATTTTCTCTCAATGAATGAAGCGAACTTTACTGAGGCTGTGTCATAGTTTCTATAGTCTTCCGTTATAATCGTAACGTTACCGTCATGAGTGTGTAATTCCAGACTGCACACACACACAGCAGCTGATCTCGCTCGTTGTTTCGCCTCCCGGGAGATGTAGTTCATTGAGGGTTTTTCACATAAAACTAAAAGTTACTCTTCTGTTTTATGACGAACTGCGACTTTCTTGGCTTTCATAATTATATTTTAAATTGACAAACATCATATGTGTAATCCAGGACACAGTTCAGACGGAATAAAAAGATAAGTTATCTCTCGCCATTGACTACCATGCATTGTTTTTCCGAAATAAGGTCCCATGAACCGGAAGCGGAGGGGCGGGACTTAGGCTCTCTATAGAACGACAACGGAAGCCGGAAGTAAACGGTTAACTGCCTAAGAGTAGCTAAAGAGTGCAAAAATGACTTGCTGCGTCCGAAATCTCCAATTACTCACTATATAGTGGACTGTATAGTGAGCTCACCATTTTGTAGTGCTGTCCGAATGTATAGTGATGATTATTATACCCTATATAGTCCACTCAATGTATCCCAGAATGCATTTTGAAAAGTAGTGTACAGACATCATATAGGTAGACGCCCTGTCGACCGCTACTGCCTATTGGCACTGACGAGAATTAGAGCCGCCATCTTAAACCGGTCATCCGCTCCGCACAGTGTAATCTGAATGGCAGGTGAAATGAGCTGTCAGCGCATTAAATTAATATCTCACTGAATACTGAACTGATTTTCACGCGGTTTTTTTTTTGCTGCAAAGGTCATTCATGTAGCTATGATACAGGACACGTGGTTCGGCGTATTTTAATATCCATAGTAAGTTTAACAGTAATATAATATTCTGATAAGATATACAGTGACCAGACACAATATGTGTGATGAAGGATATAATGTATTTTATAAATCACACACTATAAATATAATAAAGAAGAAGAAACAGATAGTAGCAGTAAAGTAAGATATTTTAATAAGTAGAAGAAACAATTTATGATCGCGCACACATACACGCGAACACTCTCTCTCTCTCTCTTCTCTCTCTCTCTCTCTCTCTCTCTCTCTCTCTCTCTCTCTCTCTCTCTCTCTCTCTCTCTCTCTCTCTCTCTCTCTCTCTACACACACACACACACACACACACACACACACACTTTCATTCACACACAGAGAACGCAGCCACCGAATCCACCGAACGCAGCCACCTGTAATAAAAACTGAGAAGAAGCTTTTCAACGTGTTTGCATCAGTAATTTCTAAAAATTAAATTCGGAGTCGGACAACATTAAGCCTATTATTATTGTATGTGAATGTGGGAGGGGAAAATGTCGAGACTGAAGCCCTATTCGGATTAACTTTACAAGGGTAGATGGAGTAAGTTAATGTAATTTTACCACAGGACTTCTGTAATATCAATAGCCTAATCGCATGTGATAAGATATAGGTTATCAATAAAACTAGAGGTTGGAGGGGTAACTAAATTTGCGCATCGCTATCATGCGTGTATATTACGTTGCTTCCTGATGTGCGCAAACACAAATAACCTATACAACAGGGCAGTTGAATGCTTATCTGATAACCTAGAAGCTCTTGTAGTTATTACTTTAACAGTTACCACCTCTCCATGCCGGGTGAACACCGGCGAATGCAGTAAACAGCATTTCACAACGATTTCAGTTCAGTAATAGCAAATATCCTTGCTCCTTCTTGATTATCTGGTAATATTCTATTCACAAAATACAACCAATAGTACGGTAATGTTAATTAAGACTTACTTGTGAAAAGCACTATTTTCGGTGGTCCGGCGATTAGAACGGGAAAATGCTCCACAGTGCTCTGACAGCGGCCAATAGGGTATCTAGTCATATATTATATCTATGTGTACAACCGATGGTCACTAACCTAGCCCTACACACCATCATGCATTACGCTGATCGTAAAAATAAGTTATAATCATGTGTGGAGTAGCGCATTATAACAAAAACGGCCAGAAATCACTTTTAGTTTTTACATTTTGGAGAAATAAGCTCAATATAATGTAATGTCTTTATTTTAAAAAATCTATTTAGCCCAGAGGCGGCTCGGCACCAGCTGACAGATGACGTAATCAACCAACGGCAAGAGACGATCGAGTAGTGTCCGAAAGTGTTTCTATTATGCTGGTGAGCTCACTATGCTTGCTCTCTACCCCCAACATAGAGACACAGCAAGCAACTGTAAAGAGGACAGCATAGGGGTCATTCAATCATCATAAAATACATTAAAAAAAGTGATTTTAAAAAGTAAGAGAAGGGTTGATTTTGGCTCTTAATGATATACAGAAACGATTACAATGCCACATAACCAAAAAAACATAACTATCAACGACTACGGCAAATCAGCTGTTCTCCCATAGTTAGTTGGTTACCATGGATGGTTACAGTAGAACATCGTGAAGTAGCAGTTGATTCACCAGAGGCTGTTGCTTAAAGTCCCTATCACGTTAACAACAACAACAACCCTTTAGAAAACGTAATTCCTCTTGATCTGCTTTTTTTTTGGACAAAATCTCAGTCTAACACCGTGTCCTAACTACTCGCGACGCGATGAAATTCCAGCAACAGCAAGTGTGTCTTTCCACACTAGACGCGACGCGACTGTGAGATGCCACCAGGATGCCACACATTCAGAACAGCGTGTGAGCCTATGGTGTGAGCAGAGTCTCTCTGTGAAAGCGCACTGTTGGCCCGCACTCGCATTGGAAATGGATAATAATCAAATCAAGAAATAACATTATTAAAAATCAAAACATTAACAAAATATACTCATTGACTAATTTTGTTATGAAGTACAGTTGTATGTTTGCATAGAATTCATTCTGAACGCTATATTATATGCTTTCAAAAGCTGAGGTAAATTATCCATTATCGCTTGTGGCACAGTGACCTATTTTTAACTAAGAATAAATAATGTGTACTCATAACCAGTGTAATTTCTTGATTCTGTCAGCCGCGACGTCGCAGAAAAACGTGACTGTCAGCAGATGGCAGCACTTTCCTCTCACCATCAGATCCACACAGAAATACCAACGAGAAAGAACACAAGCGACCCATAATGCACTGCAACCCGTGAGAATTGCCAGTCATCTTCTGTATTAGTGTATGCGGTGTGGATTCAAGCGAGCTATTTATTTACATGCCTGATTATCGCATAACGAGACCGAACTCCAGAATCTGAGCCTCAACATGAAAGAAGCGACGGCGAAGAAACGCGAGAAAGCGCGCGCGGAGAAAGATGTGGAAGATGTGGAGATGAAGGAAGATGAGCACGAGCAGCGCGTGCCCCGCGAGCAGGACCAGCTCACCCTGGACGGTCTGAGCATTACTTATTATAACCATAACCAAAACCCTGGACGGTCTGAATATGACTTATCATTATCATAACCGATCTCGCTTTATGCCATAAGCATAATAACACTAACCTCAGTGATCCCATGAGAAACATGACGACGAGCTGTCAAAACAACACCAGCTTCTTCTGTAATCTGTCGTTATTGCACTAGTTATTATGACTAAAGCGTGTATTAAATCTGATCACTAGTTAGGTACCAGTAATATAGCAAATCTGTGTGTGGACAAGAGCATAAAAGCAGAGCGTTTAAGAAACAGTAATGCATTGGTCAATTTGCGTGTACAACCCAGAACTTAAGCGCTGCTCTGTTACACTATGTGAACTTTCTCGAGGCCCACAGAGGAGGAAATTAATAGTTGAATAAGGTCGTTATTTTTGATTGTTTTATGCGCACAAAAAGTACTCTCGTTGCTTGATAAACTTAAGATTGAGCCACTGTAGTCACTTGGACCACCAATCTTAATTTGTGTTCCGAAGACGAACGAAAGTCTTACGGGTAGGAACAACATGAGGGAGAGTAATTTATGACAGAATTTTCATTTTGGCGTGAACTAACCCTTTAAATTAGTGTTCGGGTTAGATGAAATACAGGTTAAATTAGGGTCAGGGTTGGGTTTGATTAGATATGGGTTAAGGGTTAGGGTTGGACTAGGTTAGATTTGATATGGGTTATATTAAATTAGGATTAGGTTAGTTACGGGTTATGTTAAATTAGGGTTAGGTTAGATATGGGTTAAGTTAGGGTTTAGTTTTTACCCTCTAGTCATCATGAAGGCATTGATTAGCTTGATCAGGTGTGTTAGATTAGTGGACCTTCAGGACCCAAGCTGATTTAGGCTGTGACATGCATAAAATGTAAAGAAAAATTATCCTTATAGTATGAAACAGCTTGTTTTGAATTAGAAAAGCAGTTTAAGTCAGTGAATTAAAAGAGATGATGATCTAAACGAAAGCAAAATGGAACTGAGTTAAGTGTTACATTAGATTTAAAGGAGAACTCCGGCGAACAATGAACCTTTGGTCTAATAAAACATCGGTACCTAGTCCTCTGAGTTCTCTGAGTTTTGTTTTCATGATAATCGAATGTAAAGAGTTGTATCTATAAAAACTGTTTAGCGTATAATGCTAGCACTGGGGGCATTGACTCAGTAAAAAGAAATCGCTAGTTTATACCACTAACAAGGCTCAAAATAGCCCCACACTAACGCAATAACATAATGAGTGTCTATACATGCAAAACGAAGCATTGAGAACTTTGTAAGAGTACAGACCGTTTAATGAGAAGATACGTTATTAAAGACAGTTTACTTCATGTATACAGACGGGAGCCATCTTAGAATATAGTCTCGATAAGTCGATCCCCGAACGCCGTTCATACAGTTCAGAAGTTCGCTGAACTTCATACAGTTCAGATCACTCAGCACGACGTTCGTGGTTTGACTTATCGAGACTATATTCTAAGATGGCTCCTGTCTGTATACATGAAGTAAACTGTCTTTAATAACGCATCTTCTTATTAAACGGTCTGTACACTTACAAAGTTCTCAATGCTTCGTTTTGCATGTATAGACACTCATTATATTACTGTGTTAGTGTGGGGCTATTTTGAGCATTGTTAGTGGTATAAACTAGCGATTTCTTTTTACTTAGTCAATGCCCCCAGTGCTAGCATTATACGCTAAACAGTTTTTAGAGATACAACTCTTTACATTCGATTATCATGAAAACAAATCTCAGAGAACGATTGACTAGGTATCGATGTTTTATTAGACCAAAGGTTCATTGTTCGCCGGAGTTCTCCTTTAAGGGAATCGCAGGAACACGCATTCACTCCTGATTCAGTTTCTTTTTCCTGTAAATGCAAGAGACTTGTTGTCTAACGTGACAATGATCGCTGACGTGTGTGTGGTGTGTGCAGATATTAGGGAGCACGTGAAGCAGATCGACAAGGCTGTTCTGGGGAAGGAGCCGAGGTTTGTTCTGCGAGCTCTGAGAGCTCTGCCCTCAACCAGCCGGCGACTCAACCCTAATGTTCTTCACAAGGCCGTGACCGGATTCTACACCTCCAATGCCACAAGCAAAGAGTTCCTGCTCAGCTTTCTCGAACAGGTGCGCACACCAGCGTCTCTCGTTCGCCCAGCTCACACCGGCGCCTCTCCGTTCGCCCAGCTCACACCGGCGCCTCTCGTTCGCCCAGCTCACACCGGCGCCTCTCGTTCGCCCAGCTCACACCGGCGCCTCTCGTTCGCCCAGC
Organism: Hybognathus amarus; assembly: GCA_030378365.1. NCBI lineage: Eukaryota > Metazoa > Chordata > Actinopteri > Cypriniformes > Leuciscidae > Hybognathus > Hybognathus amarus. Next base: position 186,201 of record JAQIUQ010000238.1, read on the forward strand.
TCACACCGGCGCCTCTGCGTTCGCCCAGCTCACACCGGCGCCTCTCGTTCGCCCAGCTCACACCGGCTCACATTTTTCCTGTTGTAAAGTCATGCAGTGTGAAACCTTCTGTCGCCGATCAATCGTCCAATGTGAACACAGCAGTGACTGAATGCTGGCCAAGATACTCATGTAGTTTGAAAAGAACAGCGACCCGACTACTTTGAAAATCGTGCAGTCTGAACTTGGCATTAAGCGACCTTGAGTGTCCACAAATTTGTTTTAGTATTTTTGATTACTGTAAGCACAGCATTTAAGGTATTTGGGATAAGATGCTGATTTTGTCCATTTTTTTTTCATTACACGCACATGCCAGAGCATGAATTGCATGATTTTCCCCAGCCGTTGCAGCATAACCCTGCAGGCAATTTTAGACGGGGATTAAAAATGGTTCATTGAACAAACAAAATTGACACACCCAAAGTGAAATGGCTGCAGCTCTACAGGAACAATCCTGATCTCTTTTCAAAGCAGACACTTGGAAAAAATATTCTTGTTTTTTTAATATATATATACAGCTATGGAAAAAATTAAGAGACCACTGCCAAATTCAGCAGTTGCTCTGGATTTATTATTTATAATATAAATAATAAATCCAGAGCAACTGCTGATTTGGCAGTGGTCTCTTAATTTTTTCCATAGCTGTATATATATATATATATATATATATCCTATATCCTCACACTTTCAAGAGTGGCAGAGGGCTGGCAATAAAAAGCTGTGACTTCGGTCTCATTTGCCCTCACTTGAAACTCTCTGAAATGAAAACAGATAGCCTTCAATGCATGAACACAAATTATTGTAAGGAACAGAATTTGGGCGCTTTATCCTATTTTTGCAATTGGTCTAAAAGTAGCTGGAAAGGGTTAACATTGAGCTTAGAGGTTTATTGCAGGCCTGAAATGAAACGCAAGTTGCTGTTGATTAGTAACAGAATTGTGTGTCCTGCAGCCGGTGGAGACTGAGGGCGATGTGCAGTTCCGGCCTCGCACAGGTAAAGCTGCCGCCACGCCCCTGCTGCCCGAGGCCGAGGCCTATCTCCAGCTGCTCATGGTGGTCTACCTTACCAACAACCAGCGCTACACTGAGGTGAAAACACACACCGTAGAGTTCACCTGTTAGAACTTTAATTATTTAATCGTCCAAATAATCATCAGTTTCAGGCCTGAGATGCTCTGATTTCACCCATAAACAGGCTCAGAAAGTCTCGGATGACCTTCTGCAGAAGATCGGCTCTCAGAACCGTCGGGCTTTGGACTTAGTGGCTGCCAAGTGTTACTACTACCATTCCCGTGTGTACGAGTTCCTGAACCAGCTCGATGTGGTCCGCAGGTGAGCCGTCTTTCCACAGTAACTGGAGTTCAGCTTGAGAAGAGTGTGTTTCATACGGTTGTGTTGTGTTCCCCAGTTTCCTGCACACACGCTTGAGGACTGCGACGTTCACGCCGTGATGCTGATGGCCAGGCCACGCTCCTCAACCTGCTTCTGCGCAACTACTTGCAGTACAATTTATATGACCAGGCTGAGAAACTTGTGTCCAAATCAGTGTTCCCCGAGCTGGCCAATAACAACGAGTGGGCTCGCTATCTGTACTACACTGGTGAGTGAGGCCAGGGTCGGGATTTGGGTTTTCTTCTGAGTTAGGAATTCAATTCAGTGCGAGGGGGAAACTAGAGTCTGAGTAAATAAAAAAAAATCTAAACTATTAGTAACAGTCTAAATCCCTCAAATGATCATTTCCATGAGACAAAATATTTTGGTGTAGTAATATTGTGACATTAGGGTGAGTATTCTTATTATTAAGTGTTTGGCTGGTTTCAGGGCGGATCAAGGCCATCCAGCTGGAGTATTCAGAAGCCAGGAGGACTCTAACTAACGCCCTGCGTAAAGCTCCTCAACACACAGCAGTGGGCTTCAAGCAGACCGTGAGTGCTCTCTCTCTCTCTCTCTCCTGTGTGTGCGTGCTGTGATGCTGACCGTGAGTCATCACCTCTCTCTCTCGCTCTCTCTCTCCTGTGTGTGCGTGCTGTGATGCTGACCGTGAGTCCTCATCTCTCTCTCTCTCTCTCTCTCTGCTGTGTGTGTGTGTGTGTGTGTGTGCAGGTTCATAAGCTGCTGATCGTGGTGGAGTTGTTGCTGGGTGAGATTCCAGACCGTCTGCAGTTTCGTCAGCCGTCTCTGAAGAGATCTCTCATGCCCTACTTTCTGCTCACACAGGGTAACTCGCTCGCTGCACACGCCGAACCTGCAAACATTCACACATGTGCGTCACTATGTTTGACTGGATTTAAATATTCCTCCTGTGGGTGCAACAGTACATCGCGATTCAGTAGTGTGCCAAAATTAAGGGTGTGAAGTTATCATTTCTACGATGCAGACGAGGATGATTCAGGATCGGTTCAGTAATGGGCCATAACCGATTATAATGTATTGACACACACACACGGTGCATGCATCCATCGAATTGAACTGAATCGATGACATAATCGTAACCTAACCATAAGACCAGTGTAGGTACACCCCTGGTCAAAATGCGTCGTGGATCTGAAATAAGCATTGCAATATAATGCATGTACAGTTTGTGTGGATTTTGGGTTGAGCTCCAGAGGAACTAGTTAGTCCCAATGTATGGGTGGAAGAATCAAAAAGAATGTATCTGTGTGAACCAAGCATCGACAGGAATCATCTGAACTGCATATCAATCATAGTTTTGATAGTCCGTTGTCACATGCATCCTTCATGTGTCGTTCTCAGAGGCCAAAGAAAGGAGAGGATGCTTAAAGGCTGTGTATTCATTATTAAATCGGAAATATCTTACTTGATGTTTGTGTGTAATCAACATCACTACTATTTTAAAACTTAAATGATAAATGTATAACCAGTCGAGTTGTGTAGGATGTATTTAGTGTACGGTTTCTGATGTGCGGCTTCAAATTCTTAACCTCTGGTTCTGAATCTAGCGGTGAGAACCGGAAATCTTGCCAAATTTAACCAGGCGTTGGATCAGTTTGGAGAGAAGTTCCAGACAGACGGCACTTACACGCTGATCATCCGTCTGAGACACAACGTCATCAAAACCGGTGAGTTCTGCTTCTCTTTACTTCCATTCTTTATAATGAGCAAACAGCAGGAGTACACACTACATTCTTCATCCTGTGACATGTTCATGCGTGTGACCTGTTCTTGTGTGCGTGTTTGGTGCAGGGGTGAGAATGATCAGTCTGTCGTACTCTCGGATCTCTCTGGCGGACATCGCTCAGAAGCTGCAGCTGGACAGTCCTGAAGATGCCGAGTTCATCGTGGCCAAGGTCAGTGTCTCGCTCATCTAACCAGCATCACACACACACACACACACATTCACTGACTCAGTGTATCTCCAGGCCATCCGCGACGGTGTGATTGAGGCCAGCATAAACCACGAGAAAGGTTACGTTCAGTCTAAGGAGACCATGGACATCTACAGCACTCGAGAGCCTCAGCTCGCCTTCCACCAGCGCATCTCCTTCTGTCTGGATATCCACAACATGTCTGTCAAGGTAGGACAAACATATTGAACGGATTGTTTCAGAATAGTTGGAAGAATTGTGTGTAGTGTCTTGAACCCATTCAAATGAATTGCAAAATATATATTATATTAGGGCTGAGTCCGAATACTGTTTTTTGAGCTTCGAAGCTTCAGTACTACTAATGAACACCAAATATTCAAAGCTTTGGAATCTCTATATGTCTGTCCATTTGCATTTTTCGAGAACCGTGCATCCAAATGACTTCACAAGGGAGTGCACGCATTTGTTGCAATATAGGCGAGACGCGACACATTCAGAATTAATAAACCACAGAACAGCGCGAGCGGAAGCGGCACGCCTCACGCGAGCAGGGCTTATGCCCAGAGAACGGACATTGCACTGTTCATACAATGCACACACAGGTCTGTTAACTTGAGCAATATTTTAATAAGGTAGTGTAATCTTTTTCTCACTAAAAGTAAGGTAGATTTATATAAAGCAGCGAGCATCACGCGAGCAGAGCTTATGCTCTGAAAACACACACTGCACTAGTGATATAAAACACACACAGGTCATTTAACTTAAGCAATATTTTTGATAAGCTATAGTCTTATAATATTTTTCTCACTGAGAAAGTAGGTACATTTAAATAAATAAAAATGAAATTTAAATGAAGAAAAATGTAATTGTGATGTGACGTCCCAGTAAAATTTCAAAGTCTCCTATATTTTACCGTAGATTAATTTAGATTGATAATAAGGGGTAAAAGGGATAATGCATTTTGTTTCTATTATTCTATTTTCCACAATCTCAAAGTAACACAGCTTAAACCAAAACACAAGCTCAGGCACTTCTGTCCACACACACTCCACTGCCCTATCGCCGGAGAATACTCCCGTTGCAGGAACACTTTTAGGAGTCCAAGAAGCAGCAAATAAATTAAGTAGCTATAATGAAGTTATTTTAAGTATTATATTTCACCAGATTTTATAGTGTAAAACATAATCAAGCACGAGTGAGAACCGTTTCGATGCCAGGAGTGCAAAAAAAAAAAAAAAAAAAAAACGAATATTCAAATGTCACATTTTCAAATCGAATACCAACCCACCGAACAAATATCCGGGTGCAGCCCTATAGTAGATCATATTTATATTATTAGTGTTTCTGAAAATATCTTGAGCATGTTGGTGGACTGTATCAATAATGATTTTTTCGGACACTTTCTCAAGTGTAACTTTTCTGAATTTCCACACAAGGCCCTTTTATAACATTCATGTTCTAAATGTTGATTTATTAATTTGATATACTTGAACTTCACAAATTTGTGTGCGTGTCAAAACTAATGTAATTTGGGAGTCACTCATAATTCAGAGCCTCTCCGAAACGGGAGAGATCTGCTTGTTCGCTCTGGGGATTTGAGTCCTGCTAACGTGACCCACGTTTCTGTGCAGGCCATGAGGTTCCCACCGAAGGCGTACAACAAGGACCTGGAGTCGGCTGAGGTGAGACACACACACACACACACACACACACACACACACACACACACACACACACACACACACACACACACACACTTAAGCTCTGCTGAAACGGCTTGTTGACAGCTTGTCTGCATGTGTTGACAGGAGAGAAGAGAGCGGGAACAGCAGGATCTGGAGTTCGCTGAAAGAGATGGCAGAAGATGATGATGATAGTTTCCCATGAGTCTGCTGAGTCTCATGTCCTTATTTCTTCATATCTTATTCTGTTTCGTTCCTGAATCTTTGCTAATAGCCGTCTGTTCCTCACAGGTGCTTCAGCTTTGCTCTTATCGTAATCCATGAATGTACTCTGTGATGTAACATTATAAACGCATCAGTTCTCTGGTTTTGAAAATTAATGAATGCTTGTTTTTTTCCCTCCAATACATTCATCAGTTTTATACATGTGGTTTGCAGCAATAAATCTCAATTCAACATAGTGTTTTGTTAGAAAGTGTTGAATTGTATTGTGAAAAGCATTGTCTTGCTTTACAAAAATAAAAAAATGGACAATTTATAGATTCATTTTGAAACGCATGGAATTTACTTAATTTATAAAGCACTTTCAAACCATAAGAATGGACCAGAGTGATGTACAGAGATAACATTTTAAAAACACACAATGCCAACACAGCATGACACCAATATGAATCACACAATGAAATCACTTGCATTAATCCAACCCAATCAAACGGCTAAAGCCTGATCAAATGAATAAATCCCGTAGGCATGATCCGTAGTCATAGTCTCCGCTATCTTGATTAAGCCGAGGACATTCAGATTACATATCAGCTCGCTCATCCTTCGGGATTTATAAATACCTGTATTGTGGACATTAAATTCTGGTCACCTGCAACCTAAAATTAAACATTATCAAAACTGAGGTTATTGTTATTCTGAGAAATAAAGTCGCAATTGTGTGTTGTGAAGTCAGAATTGTGAGATATTAACTATTCTGAGGGGAAAAAAAGTCAGTGTTTTTTTTTTTTTTCCTTAGAATTGGCCTTTTAACTCAGAATTGAAACTTTATCTCACAATTCTGAGAAAAGATGTTAGAATATCAAGACTTAGTGTTTTCGGTCCACCATCCCTTTTGAAAAAAAGTCTGACCTGAATTTATCTATTGATGGACCGACATTCATTTCATCTCATATTGTTAGAAATCTGGGTGACAAGACCGGAGAAACTGCACAGCTTCACCCGACGTGACCAACGGAGAAACTGCACAGCGTCACCCGAGTCTCCAGAGACAAAATTTAAACTTTTTATTACAATTATAACACATAATTGCAAGTTTATATCTCGAAATTCTAACATCTTTTCTCAGAATTGTGAGATATAAAGTTTCAATTCGGAGTTATAAGTCAAGTCAAGTCACATTTATTTATATAGCGCTTTTCACAATACAGATTGTATCAAAGCAGCTTCACAGTGATAACATGACAGAAGTACAACACAGATAAGTAATATTGTTAAATGGTTAAAAACCTGACTAAGCAAGCCAAAAGCAAGGCAAAGCAAGGCGACAGTGGCAAGGAACCAAAACTTTTCAGATTGGATGGAGAAAAAACCTTGGGAGAACCCAGGCTCAGTCGGGGCCAGTTCTCCTCTGGCTTACATTCATATTGTTTATATATAAATATTAAATATAAATATTGTTCATATATAATATGGAGCCATAACATATCGCCAGCGTTGAGTCGTCTCTTCACAGGCGTTGGGGCATCTGAGATCCCCGTGAGAGGCTGGATACAAACTGGACCTAACGAGCGCCATTTTCTCGGGACAAACGTCCCGAGATAACAGCAGAAAGGCAGATGGAAGATAATTAGCATAGCTGATGTTCAGAATGATTTCCATTATACAGGAGTCGGTGTTAGAAAATCACTATCTCACAAACTCTCCGCAAGCCAACCATACGTGCCGAACGTGTTGAACCGTTTGTCTAAAAGGCTGTCGAGCCCCACTGGTGCGTTAAGCAGTTTCAGCGGCGAACGGTTCTGTATGGCATAACAGAGGACTTAAAGGTAACCATTATGTGAATGCTTGACTGAAGAGATGCGTTTTTAGTCTAGTTTTAAACTGTGTCAGCGAGTCAGAGCCTCGAACCGTATCGGGAAGGCTATTCCAGAGTTTAGGAGCTAAATGCGAGAACGCCCTCCCTCCTTTAGTGGACTTAGATATCCTAGGAATGACCAGAAGCCTTGAATTTAGTGATCTTAAAGAACGCGGTGGATTGTAGGGCGAAAGAAGGTCCGTTAAGTACATTGGAGCTAAACCATTTAGGGCTTTATAGGTTAGTAGTAGTATTTTGTAGCTGATGCGGAACTTAATAGGTAACCAGTGTAGAGATGATAAAATCTGTGTTATATGATCGTATTTTCTTGACCTAGTAAGAACTCTAGCGGCTGCATTTTGGACTAACTGTAGCTTGTTTATTGAGGATGCAGGACAACCGGCTAATAAAGCATTACAGTAATCTAGTCTCGAGGTCATAAATGCATGAACTAACTTTTGCATCAGAAACAGATAGCATGTTACGTAGCTTAGCAATGTTTCTAAGGTGGAAAAAGGCTGTTCTTGTAACATATGAAATATGATTTTCGAAAGACAAGTTGCGGTCTAGTATAACACCCAGGTCTTTTACTGTAGTGGATAAAGTAACAGGACATCCATCTATATTAAAGTTGTATTGTAAGAGGTTTTGTGAGTAGTTTTTTGGACCAATAAGTAAAACCTCCGTTTTATCTGAATTTAATAGCAGGAAATTACGCGTCATCCAGCATTTTATATCTTTGAGACACTCTGTCAATTTAGATGAGTTAGTGTTTTCGTCTGGTCGTGATGAAATATATAATTGAGTATCATCAGCATAACAGTGGAAGTTAATTCCATGTTTTCTTATAATATTACCAAGTGGCAGCATATATATTGAGAATAGCAGAGGGCCTAAAACCGATCCTTGCGGTACTCCATAGTCTACTGGCGTTAGCTTTGATTTTTCCCCATTTAAACAAACAAAATGAGAACGGTCCGATAAGTACGATCTAAACCAGCTTAATGCCTGTCCCTGAACACCAGTGTAGTTTTGTAGTCGATCCAAGAGTATTTTATGATCTATAGTGTCGAACGCAGCGCTAAGATCAAGTAGGACTAGTATTGAGATACAGCCTTGGTCAGAAGCTAAAAGTAAATCATTTGTAATTTTAACTTGCGCAGTTTCTGTACTATGATGCGGTCTGAATCCTGACTGGAATTTTTCATAGATATCATTTTCTTGCAAAAAAGAGCACAATTGAGCGGACACAACTTTTTCTAGTATTTTTGACATAAATGGAAGATTTGAAATGGGTTTGTAATTTGCTAAGTTATTTGGATCTAATTGCGGTTTCTTAATGAGAGGTTTTATTACTGCCAGCTTGAATATTTTTGGAACATGACCTAAAGATAAAGACGAGTTAATAATATTGAGGAGAGGCTCTTCCACTACAGGTAACACTTCTTTCAGTAGTTTAGTGGGTATTGGATCTAATAAACATGTTGTTGGTTTAGAAGCAATGATAAGTTTATTTAGCTCTTCCTGTCCTATCGTTGTAAAGCGGTGTAGTTGTTCTAGAGGGGCCATAATTGAGGCTGAATCATAAGACACCATAGAGGATTGTACATTTATAATTGTGTTTTGGATGCTTTCTATTTTCTCATTGAAGTAATTCATAAAATCATTACTGCTAAACTGTAACGGTATATTTTGCTCTGGTGATGACTGTTTATTTGTTACCACGGTGTTAAATAAAAACCTTGGATTATTTTGGTTATTTTCTATTAGTTTGCGAAGATGCTCAGCCCTGGCAGTTTTAAGAGCCTTTTTATAACGTGACATACTGTCTTTCCACGCGATTCTAAAGACCTCTAAATTAGTTTGTTTCCATTTACGCTCTAAGATACGAGTTTCTCTCTTGATAGCATGCGTATCACTGTTGTACCAGGGTGCTTTAGTTTTCTCTGTAACCTTTTTTAATCTAATTGGTGCAACAATATCTAATGTACTAGTGAAAATGGTGCTCAAACTGCTAGTCATTTCATCTAATTGATCAGTTTGTTTGGGTTCACTTAGCAGCTTAGATAGATCAGGTAAGCTATTTGAGAATCTATCTATAGTGGTTGGAAGGATTGTTCTGCCTTTTCTATAACGTGGCGCAACATGATATATTTCGGCAGTACGTATTATGCAAGTCACCATGTAATGATCAGTGACATCATCGTTTTGCGGTATAATATTTATATCAGTTGGACTAGTTCCATATGATATAATTAAATCTAGTGTATGATTTAGACGATGAGTGGGACCACTGACGTTTTGTTTGACCCCAAAGGAGTTTAATAAGTCTGTAAACGCAGCCCCTAAAGCATCATTTGTATTATCTACGTGTATGTTAAAATCTCCAACAATTATTGCTTTATCGACATTCACCAATAGATCCGAGAGAAAGTATGCAAACTCCTTTAGGAATTCAGCATATGGCCCTGGAGGTCTATATACAGTAGCCAAGGCTAGAGATAATATGGATTTCTTTCTTACATCTAACAGCGTAACATTTAGCACAAGTACTTCAAAAGAATTAAAATTGTGACCTGTTTTCTGAGTAACATTAAAAATATCTTTATAGATTGTCGCAACACCGCCGCCGCGACCGATCAGATCGAGGCTCATGTTTATAACAGTATCCTGGTGGACTAGACTCATTTAGAATTAGACCAAAATACTCATTTGGTTTAAGCCAGGTTTCAGTAAGGTACAGAACATCAAAATTATTATCTGTGACCATTTCATTTACAATAACTGCTTTAGGTGTGAGCGATCTAATGTTTAGAAGACCTAGCTTTAAAAATTGTTTTTGTTCACTGATATTTAGATTTTCTGGTTTAATTACAATAAGATTTTTGCTAAATCCTGCACTAGATTTATTGTTTGGCTTCACTAAACGAGGAATGGACACAGTTTCTATGTAACGCTCCACACTATGCATATTAGTTAAGTTTGGACAACAGAGGCTGCAATTTGGACTTTGACTTACCAGTCATCTGGTGCGTAACGTCTCGGAGATGTTGTCCGACAGGACACTCGCTCCGATTCTGCTGGGTGGAGTCCGTCTGCCCGTGGAGTCCGCCTTCTCTGTACGTGGGAAGCGGTCCGGACACGATGATCGTTGCTTTAGGCGCTGTGGTGCGTACCGTCTCGATCAGGCTCATGTAGTCCTTCTTCAGAACCTCGGTCTGCCGTTGCCTGATGTCATTCGCTCCCGCTTCCAGCACAACAGCTCCGATGCGCGTGTCACCGCCCACGATCTCGGGAACCTGAGCGGCGATATCAAGAACACGGGCACCGGGGAAACAGTGTGTGCGTACATTACCTTTACCCGAAGTAGCGCGGACATGACGGACCATGGATGTCCCGATGATCACGGCGTCATCGCGTTCCGGCTCGCGAAGAGGGAGAAGCGGTTCCGAGTGGAGATCTTGAAGACCGGGAGGGGCGGAAAGGTGGCTCTGGTCCTGGCTCGTGTCCTCCGCTGCGTGATCCATGCTCCACGGTGTTGTGCCGGAGTCGGAGTGAAAGAAGGCCGGGCTGATCGCGTCGTCCTGGGCAGAGGAGCATACGGAGTGGATGAGGAAGTACTAACAGAGTTAACGTTACTAACCACTGAGTTGTGAGCATCGGCGCGTGAAGCTTCAAGCGTTGAACGCCGGTCCAACAGCTCGGCTTGCTTCATCAGCAGACTGCGGATCTGCTTCTTGACGCGTTCCAGCTCCTGCTTCACCGTGAAGAGCTCGAATGTGTCCTCACCTGCACACAGAGGTAACGTTAGACTCTCATCCGATGTGTTCGCCATTATAAAAGATGAACAGTAAATTAATATCCCGACTAATTTAGGACTGAAATGCCGGATGCAACCCGTATCTTTTCAGTGAAACGGGTGTAAAATGAGACGGCCGATAGGTGAAGGGACACGCTTTGAATGCTAGCGGGCTAAAGGTGATAGAAAAATAGAAAGTGCTAGTTTATAAATGAGTGGTAAAGAAGAAAATCAAGGAATTAATTAAGAAATTCTCCGGAGCTACAAACACAGGTACAGATCGCACGCGTATGCGCCGTAAAGGCAGGTTCTCACAGCAAATGCCTATGCCCCGTTGATGCAGGCTCTAAGCAAAGCAAGTGAGAAGCCTTGAGTCAGCGTCTCGATAGGCGAAGGCCACGCGTGGAATGCTAGCGGGCTAAAGGCTAGTAGCCTAGATTCGAAAAATTGGATCTAAGTAGCGATATCAAAGCAATCCAATTGTTTTTTATAAGGAATAGTATCGAGGATAAGTTCACATGATAGAAAAATAGAAAGTGCTAGTTCATAAATGAGTGGTAAAGAAGAAAATTAAAGATTAATGAAGAAATCCTCCGGAGCTACAAACACGAATACAGATCGCACGCGCATAAGGCCAAGAATAGTCCCCTTTTCCCCTCAGAATAGTTAATATCTCACAATTCTGACTTCACAACACGCAATTGCGACTTTATTTCTCAGAATAAAGAGATATAAAGTCAGAATTGCGAGATGAAAAAATTGTTGGCCAGAGGAGAACTGGCCCCCGACTGAGCCTGGGTTCTCCCAAGGTTTTTTTCTCCATTCTATCACCTGATGGAGTTTCGGTTCCTTGCAACTATTGCCTTGCTTTTGGCCTGCTTAGTTGGGGACATTTAATATTCAACAATATTATTGATCTATGTTGTATTCAGGGCTGTTTCAAGATATTTCGGGGCCCTAGGCAAAAGAGTGAAGTGAGGTCCCAAGTCCTCCCTCAGGAAAATTTTTCTAATTCAGATGGGATTTCTTGTATTCTGGTGCATTTTAAGAGTCATGAATTACTCTGTACACTACACAAAGTGGCTACTATAAAGGTCACATTGTCTTCAATAAGGCATTGTTGATGGGAATGACGCATTTTGATTGTTTATTTTTTGTCAACAAGGCAAAAATAAGGTAAAAAAGTACAATTATTTATATTATTATTATTATATTATCATTAGCATGGCAAAAAAAATCTCATGTGATGTAATCTGGGCTAAAAGTGTGTTTGAATGAGGTTAGTTGCCTACATTTGCGCAACCTTGTTTGCTATAACAATGAAAATATTTGAAAACCAGTTAAAACCAATGATGCAATCCTTTAAATCTTAACTTTTTAGTATAGCAGAATTACATGGATGAAAATTTATTATCATGTCACATGGCATTGTATTTAATGTGACAAACAAAAGAAATAAGAAAAATGAATTATTGCCACTTGATGGGTCAAGAATGTGTAATTGTTTAAATAAAGTTTTATTTTAAAATGTAATGAAATTGTAATTCTAAAGTGTTTTTAAGTGTAATATTTCTGTAAAGGCTAGGGACAGAAAAATGTACATTTCCGTATGACCCTGCTAAGTTACTACAACAAAGAGGGTCGAGAAGTTGTCTAGTGTGTATTTTATGCTTAAATTCTGCAAACAGAACAAAGTTGTGTATGACTATTAATTAGATGAACTTTTTCACCCTCTAACAATGCTCACATCTAACGTTACCGTTGTGTTTGGTCACTGATGTCAAAGTTTATGTTCGCAGAGATGTGAAAAAACGTCAGACAGTTGTATTTGGAGATAATATAATGGTTTACTTATCGCTGTGTCTTTGGCGTTTTTCCTCTTTTTCTTTCTTTCCCTGTCTTTTGGAAAATCCTGAAGGATATGAGCGCTTCATTATGATGGCATTTTTAAATTTAAATGCCTGCATAGCGGAGCGCGCTGGGTGTGGGAACCGGTGGGAACAACAGTTCTCTTCCGCTGACAGCTCGTGGGGGACCTGATGGGGGTGCGCGACGCTGGATGTCACTTCAACACTCTCACTCACGGAGCAGGACTGGAGAGCGATAGCGCTGTCTCGCTGTGGTGGTTTGTTTACAGTGGTTGATACTGTTTGACGAGGGCAGATACCCAACCTAATAAACGATCGTGCGGCCATCGGGGGCCCCCTTCAGCTGGGGGCCATAGGCAGCTGCCTACCTTGCCTACCCCATTGCGACGGCTCTGGTTGTATTACTTTCATGTTATCACTGTGAAGCTGCTTTTATACAATCTGTATTGTAAAAAGCGCTATATAAATAAATGTGACTTGACTTGATAAAAAGTAATTACCTTTTTTTTCATTCTGTGGCGGAAACAAGCTTCCATAATAAGGTCCCCGACACAGGGCTGGACTGGCCATCGGGCATAGAGCTGGTAAGTCCCGCCCCTTCAGCTAACCCCGCTGGACCTCTAGGTTGAAAAACCGTCAATGCAAGTGAATGAGAGAAATAATTATTTTCTAATCCCGTTTGAATTTTGCAATGAATGTAACATATGTTGTCTGTGAATTTTGTATATAATGTTTCGTGTAAAGAATGCTACAATTTAGCAGGTATAATTTTCATACGGTTAGACTTCCGGTGAGAGACCGGGGTAAAGTTAGTTTTGTTTTAGATATTCCCCGGACATTCGCAGAAAAAATTAAATACCTCCTAGACGGCTTGGCCAACAATTATTTAAACCCTACTGCCGCTTAAAAGGCAAGGCTAACAGTGTTTCACAATCTTAATTTTCCGTATTTTCGCTGTATATAATAAGCACTGCCCCCCAAAAGCCGCCGCAATGTGAGTTTCGTCGGGAAAGCGCGGTCTAGAGGGAGATGCGAGTAAGGGACCGTGTGGGAAAGTGCACTTTTTCTTCGTTTTTAAGGAAAACGCAGAGTGTGTGTTTTTGTAATGGCTTTTTAATTTTAAAGGGCCTATTGATATGAGACCAGTGCAGTTCTATAGGGGGCCTCAGTGGGCATCTTTAACAACCACTCCTTTACCCCTATTGGCAGAAATGGGTATTACATGTCCAAAATTAACATTCTTTTTGTAATATCTTTGTCCAGCAGTGAGCCAGAGACATCAAGCCAATGTCATTCAGTAGAGGAGGACAGGGGACAAATTTCACAACCTCTATTTTTACCCCAACTACTCTATTTTTACCACTACTGGCTGAAATTGGTATTGCATGTCCAAAATTTACATTCTTTTTGTAATAGCTTTGTCCAGCAGTGAGCCAGAGACATCAAACCAGTGTCATTAAATAGAGGAGGACAGGGGACAACTTTCACAACCTCTGTTTTTACCTCAACTACTCTACTTTCACCCCTACTGGTGGAAATGGGTATTGTTTGTCCAAAATTAACATTCTTTTTGCAATAGCTTTGTCCAGCGGTGAGACAGAGACATCAAACCAGTGTCATTGACTAGAGGAGGACAGGGGACAACTTTCACAACCTCTGTTTTTACCCCAGCTGCTCTATTTTCATCCCTAATGGTGGACATTGGTATTGCATGTCCAATATTAACATTCTTTTTGTAATAGCTTTGTCCAGCGGTGAGACAGAGACATCAAACCAGTGTCATTAAATAGAGGATGACAGGGAACAACTTTCACAACCTCTGTTTTTACCTCAACTACTCTATTTTCACCCCTACTGGTGGAAATTGGTATTGCATGTCCAATATTAACATTCTTTTTGTAATAGCTTTGTCCAGCGGTGAGACAGAGACATCAAACCAGTGTCATTCAGTAGAGGAGGACAGGGGACAACTTTCACAACCTCTGTTTTTACCTCAACTACTCTACTTTCACCCCTACTGGTGGAAATGGGTATTGTTTGTCCAAAATTAGCATTCTTTTTGTAATAGCTTTGTCCAGCGGTGAGCCAGAGACATCAAGCCAGTGTCATTCAGTAGAGGAGGACAGGGGACAACTTTCACAACCTCTGTTTTTACCCCAGCTGCTCTTTTTTTACCACTACTGGCTGAAATTGGTATTGCATGTCCAAAATTTACATTCTTTTTGTAATAGCTTTGTCCAGCAGTGAGCCAGAGACATCAAACCAGTGTCATTAAATAGAGGAGGACAGGGGACAACTTTCACAACCTCTGTTTTTACCTCAACTACTCTACTTTCACCCCTACTGGTGGAAATGGGTATTGTTTGTCCAAAATTAACATTCTTTTTGCAATAGCTTTGTCCAGCGGTGAGACAGAGACATCAAACCAGTGTCATTGACTAGAGGAGGACAGGGGACAACTTTCACAACCTCTGTTTTTACCCCAGCTGCTCTATTTTCATCCCTAATGGTGGACATTGGTATTGCATGTCCAATATTAACATTCTTTTTGTAATAGCTTTGTCCAGCGGTGAGACAGAGACATCAAACCAGTGTCATTAAATAGAGGATGACAGGGAACAACTTTCACAACCTCTGTTTTTACCTCAACTACTCTATTTTCACCCCTACTGGTGGAAATTGGTATTGCATGTCCAATATTAACATTCTTTTTGTAATAGCTTTGTCCAGCACTGAGACAGAGACATCAAACCAGTGTCATTGACTAGAGGAGGACAGGGGACAACTTTCACAACCTCTGTTTTTACCCCAGCTGCTCTATTTTCATCCTTAATGGTGGTCATTGGTATTGCATGTCCAAAATGAACATTCTTTTTGTAATAGCTTTGTCCAGCAGTGAGCCAGAGACATCAAACCAGTGTCATTTAATAGAGGAGGACAGGGGACAACTTTCACAACCTTTATTTTTACCCCAGCTGCTCTTTTTTCACCCCTACTGGCTGAAATTGGTATTGCATGTCCAAAATTTACATTCTTTTTGTAATAGCTTTGTCCAGCAGTGAGCCAGAGACATCAAACCAGTGTCATTCAGTAGAGGAGGACAGGGGACAACTTTCACAACCTCTGTTTTTACCCCAGCTGCTCTTTTTTCACCCCTACTGGCTGAAATTGGTATTGCATGTCCAAAATTTACATTCTTTTTGTAATAGCTTTGTCCAGCAGTGAGCCAGAGACATCAAACCAGTGTCATTAAATAGAGGAGGACAGGGGACAACTTTCACAACCTTTATTTTTACCCCAGCTGCTCTTTTTTCACCCCTACTGGCTGAAATTGGTATTGCATGTCCAAAATTTACATTCTTTTTGTAATAGCTTTGTCCAGCAGTGAGCCAGAGACATCAAACCAGTGTCATTCAGTAGAGGAGGACAGGGGACAACTTTCACAACCTCTGTTTTTACCCCAGCTGCTCTTTTTTCACCCCTACTGGCTGAAATTGGTATTGCATGTCCAAAATTTACATTCTTTTTGAAATAGCTTTGTCCAGCAGTTAGCCAGAGACATCAAACCAGTGTCATTCAGTAGATGAGGACAGGGGACAACTTTCACAACCTCTGTTTTTACCCCAGCTGCTCTTTTTTCACCCCTATTGGCTGAAATTGATATTGCATGTCCAAAATTGACATTTTTTGTAATAGCTTTGTCCAGCAATGAGCCAGAGACATCAAACCAGTGTCATTTAATAGAGGAGGACAGGGGACAACTTTCACAACCTCTGTTTTTACCCCAGCTGCTCTTTTTTCACCCCTACTGGCTGAAATAGGTATTGCATATCAAAAATTGACATTCTTTTTGTAATAGCTTTGTCTCAGCAATGAGCCAGAGACATCAAACCAGTGTCATTAAATAGAGGAGGACAGGGGACAACTTTCACAACCTTCATTTTTACCCCAGCTGCTCTTTTTTCACCCCTACTGGCTGAAATTGGTATTGCATGTCCAAAATTTACATTCTTTTTGTAATAGCTTTGTCCAGCAATGAGCCAGAGACATCAAACCAGTGTCATTAAATAGAGGAGGACAGGGGACAACTTTCACAACCTCTATTTTTACCCCAGCTGCTCTTTTTTCACCCCTACTGGCTGAAATTGGTATTGTTTGTCCAAAATTAACATTCTTTTTGTAATAGCTTTGTCCAGCAATGAGCCAGAGACATCAAACCAGTGTCATTAAATAAAGGAGGACAGGGGACAACTTTCACAACCTCTGTTTTTACCTCAACTACTCTACTTTCACCCCTACCTGGTGGAAATGGGTATTGTTTGTCCAAAATTGACATTCTTTTTGTAATAGCTTTGTCCAGCAGTGAGCCAGAGACATCAAACCAGTGTCATTTAATAGAGGAGGACAGGGACAACTTTCACAACCTCTGTTTTTACCCCAGCTGCTAGTTGGGGTAAAAATAGAGATTGTTAAAGTTGGCCCCTGTCCTCCTCTACTGAATGACACTAGTTTGATGTCTCTGGCTCACTGCTGGACAAAGCTTTTACAAAAAGAATGTCAATTTTGGACATGCAATACCAATTTCAGCCAGTAGGGGTGAAAAAAGAGCAGCTGGGGTAAAAATAAAGGTTGTGAAAGTTGTCCCCTGTCCTCCTCTATTTAATGACACTGGTTTGATATCTCTGGCTCACTGCTGGACAAAGCTATTACAAAAAGAATGTCAATTTTGGACATGCAATACCAATTTCAGCCAATACGGGTGAAAAAAGAGCAGCTAAGGTAAAAATAAAGGTTGTGAAAGTTGTCCCCTGTCCTCCTCTACTCAATGACACTGGTTTGATGTCTCTGTCTCACCGCTGGACAAAGCTATTACAAAAAGAATGTTAATATTGGACATGTAATACCGATTTCCACCAGTAGTGGTAAAAAAAGAGCAGCTGGGGTAAAAATAAAGGTTGTGAAAGTTGTCCCCTGTCCTCCTCTATTCAATGACACTGGTTTGATGTCTCTGTCTCACCGCTGGACAAAGCTATTACAAAAAGAATGTTAATATTGGACATGCAATACCGATTTCCACCAGTAGTGGTAAAAAAAGAGCAGCTGGGGTAAAAATAGAGGTTGTGAAAGTTGTCCCCTGTCCTCCTCTACTGAATGACACTGGTTTGATGTCTCTGTCTCACCGCTGGACAAAGCTATTACAAAAAGAATGTTAATTTTGGACAAACAATACCCATTTCCACCAGTAGGGGTGAAAGTAGAGTAGTTGAGGTAAAAACAGAGGTTGTGAAAGTTGTCCCCTGTCCTCCTCTATTAAATGACACTGGTTTGATGTCTCTGGCTCACTGCTGGACAAAGCTATTACAAAAAGAATGTCAATTTTGGACAAACAATACCCATTTCCACCAGTAGGGGTGAAAGTAGAGTAGTTGAGGTAAAAACAGAGGTTGTGAAAGTTGTCCCCTGTCCTCCTCTATTAAATGACACTGGTTTGATGTCTCTGTCTCACCGCTGGACAAAGCTATTACAAAAATAATGTTAATATTGGACATGCAATACCGATTTCCACCAGTAGTGGTAAAAAAGAGCAGCTGGGGTAAAAATAAAGGTTGTGAAAGTTGTCCCCTGTCCTCCTCTACTGAATGACACTGGTTTGATGTCTTTGTCTCACCGCTGGACAAAGCTATTACAAAAAGAATGTTAATTTTGGACAAACAATACCCATTTCCACCAGTAGGGGTGAAAGTAGAGTAGTTGAGGTAAAAACAGAGGTTGTGAAAGTTGTCCCCTGTCCTCCTCTATTAAATGACACTGGTTTGATGTCTCTGTCTCACCGCTGGACAAAGCTATTGCAAAAAGAATGTCAATTTTGGACATGCAATACCAATTTCAGCCAGTAGGGGTGAAAAAAGAGCAGCTGGGGTAAAAATAAAGGTTGTGAAAGTTGTCCCCTGTCCTCCTCTATTTAATGACACTGGTTTGATGTCTCTGGCTCACTGCTGGACAAAGCTGTTACAAAAAGAATGTCAATTTTGAATATGCAATACCAATTTCAGCCAGTAGTGGTAAAACTAGAGTAGTTGAGGTAAAAACAGAGGTTGTGAAATTTGTCCCCTGTCCTCCTCTACTGAATTACACTAGTTTGATGTCTCTGTCTCACCGCTGGACAAAGCTATTACAAAAAGAATGTTAATTTTGGACATGTAATACCCATTTCTGCCAAAAGGGGTAAAGGAGTGGTTGTTAAAGATGCCCACTGAGGCCCCCTATAGAACTGCACTGGTCTCATATCAATAGGCCCTTTAAAATTAAAAAGCCATTACAAAAACACACACTCTGCGTTTTCCTTAAAAACGAAGAAAGAGTGCACTTTCCCCACGGTCCCTTACTCGCATCTCCCTCTAGACCGCGCTTTCCCGACGAAACTCACATTGCGGCGGCTTTTGGGGGGCAGTGCTTATTATATACAGCGAAAATATGGAAAATTAAGATTGTGAAACACGGTTAGCCTTGCCTTTTTAGCGGCAGTAGGGTTTAAATTATTGTTGGCCAAGCCGTCTAGGAGGTATTTAATTTTTTCTGCGAATGTCCGGGGAATATCGAAAACAAAACTAACTTTACCCCGGTGTGAGAGCACTTTGTGGACTACAACTCTTTCGACGTGTTTGATATACATCACCCGCACTAGCACACGGATCCCGCTAAACATGCCGGTGTCTTTAGTGCACTTCACCGCCTTCTTTCAGGGAGAGGACAAACTAGTTGAGCGTGGTGAAAACCGTGATTTGTGGAGGGAAAATGTGTTATGCGGCGACGTCTAGTCTTTCTCGTTATGTCTGTTCCACAACTGCTAGCCAAAGAATCATACAATATACTGTCAAACTCGTTACATGAAAAATTATATAAAAAATTCACAGACAACATATGTTACATTCATGGCACAATTCAAACGGGATCAGAAAATAATTATTTTCTCACGTTCACTTGCATTGACGCTTTTTTAACCTAGAGGTCCACTTGGAGTTTTACGGATGGGCGGGACTTACCAGCTCTATACCGGGCATTTGCCCGGTGGGCCGACGTGCTTTTGGGCCGAATACATCTCAATTTTTTTTTTTTTTTTTTAACGGCCCATACAACTCATATCAGCGGCCCATTGCGTTTTAGTTTAGCGGCCGCGGCGCTGGGATCTTTGTGCCGTTGAAACGCATCGAAAAAAAAAGTCAGCGTGGGATTTTTCTTTCTCAAAGAGCGGCCCATGAAACACGGAGATCAGCGGCCGGCCCATTGGTTATTTTCTTGATTGACACTGGGCTGGTCCAATCACATCTTTAATCACCTCTCCCTCTGGTCTGAGCGAGCGTGCAGTGAGTATCTGTCAAAATAGAGCGATGGAGAAGAAACGCAAGGAATATGTGCAGAGATATGGCGTGAAAAAAAGAAACAGCCTTCAGTGTCTGATGAGGAGCGAGGAGGATCAGGAGAGACATTAGTGAGTGTAGAGAACTGTGGTAAGCAGAACTATAGGCTACTTTCAGAACACAGGACAGAGTGTTAGAAGGAACCCACCCAGTTACGCATTATTTCCACATCTGCATATTTGACGATTACGCATTTTACTAGAATTATAATGAGAGTATGAGACCCGTTTGTAAACCATATTTTCCACCAAAACAAAAAAGCTGAATGCCGTTTCCATCAAGATAATGTGTTTATATCTCTTTCAAGTTAAAGAAATTAGTTCCAAGCTAATTATGAAAGTTGCTTTTATTTTTCAGTGCATGTGTTTTACAATATATGGCTGTTACTGTCATTAATATTATAACTATGATTAATTATGTAGTATGTAATGTAGACAGACACAATATCCCAACTAAAAGTGTTTTGAATTTTTCTTTGTTCAATTTGTACACTGAAATCGGGTTAGAGCTGTTAATTTTGAACTCTCAAAGTGCACCAGATTGATGAATTTAACATTAAAAAGCACAACATTTTCTTACGGCGGAGCATGCCCCGAACCCCCTAGAGGGACAAAGGTTACTATTAAAATATCTGGTGAGAAAGATTGGTATTGCCAATCCAATTGGAGAATTGTATTTTACACTTAGTTTATATCATCTCACTCATTACATGGCATTGGTGGGGTTCAAAGGAGTTGTTGATATACTTTTTCAAGGGCGTACACAGTTCGGTTGTGTTTATGTTCATATGTATGTAGTGGGCCAGTTCGGCCAAAATGCCCGGCCGATTTTTTGTCCCAGTCCAGCCCTGCCCCGACAGATGCGACAACAACTAGCAACAGAATATTTCTGTATACAGCAGGACTCAAAGTGATATTTAAAGTCCAATGTGAAGAAGAATGGAGGCAAGACCGTGGTGCTCAACACTCATGGCTCATGGCACTCTGGCACACTCATCCCGGTTATAAAGGAAGGGTCAGCCCCTGCACCCCTTATCTCATGATGGGTGGCCTGATGGTATTAAAAAAGTGTAACAGGACAAGACCACATCATCCTCTCAAATACACTGATCAACAAACTGAAGAGGATCCAGGGCAGTAGCGGGTCTCAAGAGGTTAGGGTTCCCTTGATATTCTGCCACTCCCAAATTTAAATTTGAAGCACTCCATTTCACTCTGTAATATTAAAAACATTAACCCAGATGACCATTAATATACCTGTTTGTTAAATATACCCTACATTCAGTCTGTACTGCTAACCTGGTGGATCATTACAATGACTGCTTATCCCATTCACTAAACTCCTGAGCTCCCTTGAAAACTCGTACAGTCTCCTTCACTCAGTCTTCTCCGTGGTACACCCCTGAACTCCGACATACTGATGGGTAGACAATTGGAGAGACTATCAAAGAAAACCAGCCTAACCATTCATCAACAAATATTTACTGATTATCTTCTTTCATATAAAAGTGGCATGACTGCTGCTAAATCCTCTTTTTATTCTGACAATTATCAGTATCAATGAAAATAACACTCAGAATGTTTTACCACTATTAATAATCTACTTAAAGGTGCATTGCGCAACATTTTATGTTAAAATTAGCCGTTTTCTAACCCATACATGCTGAAACAATCGCCTGATGGGCTGAATGAGCCCTTCTCTGATCACTGCGATCGCCTCTATAATCCTGTACAGTGAAATATATAAGAGGGATTCGGGCTCGAATCTGAGCCTGGGCGTGACGTCATGCGCGTTCACGCTCGCCTGGCTATGTGCCTAAGCTTTGCAGGTTAGTGTATTCGCCGCTGTTCTCCGTATCAGAGAAGACAACTCGAGCGACGCAACTTTAGTCAACTTTCCCAAAAGTAGAAGATGGATTCAAAGGGGCTGTTTAGTCTACATCTGGTCACTTCATGCGTTTTCTGTGATCGGATAACTTATTCGATCGTGAAGAGACCAGGGCTGCGTTTCCCAAAAGCATCAATGAAGCCTAAATTTGATCGGAAAAACGATCGTACGAATGATCTTAATGTATGGTCTGTTTCCCAAAGCATCGGTAACTTAAGTAGCACTTGAAAATCTTCGGTGAGAACTACGAGTGTCTGGAGTAATTGTACATCCCTGCAAGTGCATACGTAAGAAGACAGAGTTATGAGGTCACCTG
The DNA here is from genome assembly GCA_030378365.1 of Hybognathus amarus. Classification (NCBI taxonomy): domain Eukaryota; kingdom Metazoa; phylum Chordata; class Actinopteri; order Cypriniformes; family Leuciscidae; genus Hybognathus; species Hybognathus amarus. The sequence continues at coordinate 208,613 of JAQIUQ010000238.1, forward strand.
CAGGATGACCGCAGATTACACTTTTATCTAGATTCAATAGATTACACTGCAACGGAAGTAGCCTAATATATAGGTTTTGATTGGTACACTTGTTGTACTCGTGTTTTGTGTTAAATTAGTAAATTAAATAGAAAAATAGAAATAGGCCTACACATCTAAATTAATGAATGAAAAAAAAAACATAAGAATAAGTAATCTGGGAAATATGCTTTAAAGACCGGACAAAATAGGGATGAATTAAAAAAAAAATCTGTCAATGACTTGCTGACGTGCACGAAAACCAGCCACTATTGGGTATTTTCGCAGACCTCCATCCCGATCTTTGAACACGTTTGCAGTCAGTTTGAATGTGACATGGCCTTCCAGATGTTTTTCCTTATTTGTATGGTGTCCTCTAAATCCTGTTAAAAATAAGATCTTTGTTTCCTCCATCTCCTCTCTGGAAGGACATTAATTTGATCTTCTCTCTTGTTTTTTTTTTTTTTTTTGTTTTTTTTTTTTCATCCATTTTGTCAGCGTGGTGTTTTATATCCATATAGACTTGTCTTGACTTCTTAACCCACAACAAAATGACGATTATTAGGTTAAACGTTCAGAATACGACTCCATATAAAGTTATATTTCAGCACTTCGCTAGAATCTGGACAGAGCGACGCTTAAGTAGCACGCAGAACGCGTTCTCGCGCGTCCATGTTAAGTGCATTTTCTGGGAAACGCACGTGGAATTGCTGCGTATCGTTCTCGTAACCTGTAGCACGTAGAGAGCGCTCTTAAGAGCTAAGATACATCGTCATCGGGAAATCCCGGCCCAGGCTCAGAATCCAGACGGATTTGAATTCGAACAGCTCAAACCATTGAGGACGTGGTCTTGGCTGTATTCCAGACGAAACTGGACAAGTGTAAATGCATCTGGTTGTTGAAAACAGGCTATGTCTCAATTTAATAATAGGAACAGTGCAAACTCTTAAATGTTCACAAAATAAACACGAAAGGAGCAGAAAAAAACAACATTAGATGAATGAGTATCCACAGAGCTGGTGACCATTAAAACCAGCTAAATATCATAGTCCACTTGGTGTATGATAAACACAAGAACTCTTAAACACTGGAAATGCAGAAATACAACCCTTTTTGAAATGCAAAAGAAAGAAAAGGAAATGAGAAATCAAAGAGAAGAGTAACGGCAGTAATCTAAACTTTTCGGTACAATACAGTATGGCAGTGGGAATACTGTTCAAACAAAATAAAACAACATATAAGTATATTTTTATTTGATGCTTAACTGAGACGATGCGGGTTTTTCTTTTTTTTCGTGTTTTTAAGGGGATCGTGTTACTTTTGTGTCTACACTTCAGAATAAAATAATAATACGATGTTTAAATGCAAATAACGCTGATATATCAGCGATAATGGACTTGTAAAAATATAAAGGCACATACATATATAATTAGGCTACATCTTATTCTTTAATTATTGTACATCATCAGCTCAATTTGAGATCATGTAATTACAACTTATAGAACCATCCTAGTATTTTTTTATGTTTTTCAAAATAATAAACTATTTTGAAGGTAAATAACAAATAATAATAATAACACATAGTATGGATTAATTGACCTATTTTTTACTGTAGAATTTATTTTTAATACATTTTTGAATTTTGCACTTTAGACCCTGCACAATAAGCCACCTAATGCATTTTCTGCCCATTTCGTGGCGCTGTTCCTCGGCTGCTTCTGAGGGTGCGTTAAATTTGACATTGTCCTATTAGAGAAGAGCTACTGCCCTAACGAAATCCATATTTTGAGCAATTTTTACTGTAGAAGTTATTTTTAATGAATTTTTGAATTTTGCACTTTAGACCCTGCACAATAAGCCACCGAATGCATTTTCTGCCCATTTCGTGGAACTGTTTCTCGGGCGCCTCAGAGGGTGCGTTAAATTTGACATTGTCCTATTAGAGTAGAGCTACTTCCCTAACGAAATCTATATTTTGAGCAGTTTTTACTGTAGAAGTTATTTTTAATGAATTTTTTAATTTTGCACTTTAGACCCTGCACAATAAGCCACCTAATGCATTTTCTGCCCATTTCGTGGCGCTGTTTCTCGGGCGCCTCAGAGGGTGCGTTAAATTTGACATTGTCCCATTAGAGTAGAGCTACTACCCTGACGAAATCCAAGTTTTGAGCATTTTTTACTGTAGAATTTATTTTTAATGAATTTTTGAATGTTGCACTTTAGACACTGCACAATAAGCCACCTAATGCATTTTCTGCCCATTTCGTGGCGCTGTTCCTCGGCCGCCTCAGAGGGTGCGTTAAATCTGACATTGTCCCGTTTAGAGTAGAGCTACTACCCTGACGAAATCCAAGTTTTGAGCATTTTTTACTGTAGAATTTATTTTTAATGAATTTTTGAATGTTGCACTTTAGACACTGCACAATAAGCCACCTAATGCATTTTCTGCCCATTTCGTGGCGCTGTTCCTCGGCCGCTTCAGAGGGTGCGTTAAATTTGACATTGTCCCATTAGAGTAGAGCTACTACCCTGACGAAATCCAAGTTTTGAGCATTTTTTACTGGTAGAATTTATTTTTAATGAATTTTTGAAATTTGCACTTTAGACACTGCACAATAAGCCACCAAATGCATTTTCTGGCCATTTCGCAGCGCTGTTTCTCGGGCGCCTCAGATGGTGCGTTAAATTGGACATTGCCCTAATAGAGTAGAGCTCCTACCCTGACGAAATACACAATTTGAGCATTTTTTTACTGTAGAATTTATTTTTAATGAATTTTTGAATTTTGCACTTTAGACACTGCACAATAAGCCACCAAATGCATGTTCTGTCCTTTTCGTGACGCTGTTTCTCGGGCGCCTCGGAGGATGCGTTAAATCTGACATTGTCCGTTTAGAGTAGAGCTACTGCCCTAACGAAATCCATATTTTGAGAATTTTTTACTGTAGAATTTTTCAATGAATTTTTGAATTTTGCACTTTAGACAGTGCACAATAAGCCACCTAATGCATTTTCTGGCCATTTCGTGGCGCTGTTCCTCGGCTGCTTCAGAGGGTGCGTTAAATTTGACATTGTCCTATTAGAGTAGAGCTACTTCCCTAACGAAATCCATATTTTGAGCAGTTTTTACTGTAGAAGTTATTTTTAATGAATTTTTGAATTTTGCACTTTAGACCCTGCACAATAAGCCACCTAATGCATTTTCTGCCCATTTCGTGGCGCTGTTTCTCGGGCGCCTCAGAGGGTGCGTTAAATCTGACATTGTCCATTTAGAGTAGAGCTACTGCCCTAACAAAATCCATATTTTGAGAATTTTTTACTGTAGAATTTATTTTTAATGAATTTTTGAATTTTGCACTTTAGACCGTGCACAATAAGCCTCCTAATGCATTTTCTGCCCATTTTGCGGCGCTGTTCTCTCGGCCACCTCAGAGGGTGCATTAAATTTGACATTGTACCATTAGAGTAGACATACTCCTCTAACAAAACCCACATTTTTAGCAGTGTACTGTAGAATTTTTTTTTAATGAATTTTTGAATTTTGCACTTTAGACAGTGCACAATAAGCTGCCTAATGCATTTTCTGCCCAATTCGTGGCGCTGTTCCTCGGTCAACTCAGAGGGTGCGTTAAATTGGACATTGTCCCATTAGAGTAGAGCTATTACCCTGACGAAATCCAAATTTTGAGCAGTTTTTACTGTAGAATTTATTTTTGATGAATTTTTGAATTTTGAACTTTAGACAGTTCACAATAAGCCACCTAATGCATTTTCTACTCATTTCGCAGCGCTGTTTCTCGGTCGCCTCAGAGGGTGCGTTAAATTGGACAAGGCCCCATTAGAGTAGAGCTACTACCCTGACGAAATCCAAATTTTGAGCAGTTTTTACTGTAGAATTTATTTTTAATGAATTTTTGAATTTTGCACTTTAGACAGTGCACAATAAGCCTCCTAATGCATTTTCTGCCCATTTTGCGGCGCTGTTTCTCGGCCACCTCAGAGGGTGCGTTAAATTTGACATTGTCCCATTAGAGTAGACATACTCCTCTAACGAAACCCACATTTTTAGCAGTTTTTACTGTAGAATTTATTTTTAATGAATTTTTGAATTTTGCACTTTAGACAGTGCACAATAAGCTGCCTAATGCATTTTCTGCCCAATTCGTGGCGCTGTTCCTCGGTCAACTCAGAGGGTGCGTTAAATTGGACATTGTCCCATTAGAGTAGAGCTATTACCCTGACGAAATCCAAATTTTGAGCAGTTTTTACTGTAGAATTTATTTTTAATGAATTTTTGAATTTTGCACTTTAGACAGTGCACAATAAGCCTCCTAATGCATTTTCTGCCCATTTTGGCGGCACTGTTTCTCGGTCGCCTCAGAGGGTGCGTTAAATTGGACATTGCCCCATTAGGTACAGCTATTACCCCTAACGAAATCCATATTTTGAGCAGTTTTTACTGTAGAAGTTATTTTTAATGAATTTTTGAATTTTGCACTTTAGACACTGCACAATAAGCCACCTAATGCATTTTCTGCCCATTTCGTGGCGCTGTTCCTCGGGCGCCTCAGAGGGTGCGTTAAATCTGACATTGTCCATTTAGAGTAGAGCTACTGCCCTAACGAAATCCATATTTTGAGCATTTTTTACTGTAGAATTTATTTTTAATGAATTTTTGAATTTTGCACTTTAGACCGTGCACAATAAGCCTCCTAATGCATTTTCTGCCCATTTTGCGGCGCTGTTTCTCGGCCACCTCAGAGGGTGCATTAAATTTGACATTGTACCATTAAGAGTAGACATACTCCTCTAACAAAACCCACATTTTTAGCAGTGTACTGTAGAATTTTTTTTTTATGAATTTTTGAATTTTGCACTTTAGACAGTGCACAATAAGCTGCCTAATGCATTTTCTGCCCAATTTCGTGGCGCTGTTCCTCGGTCAACTCAGAGGGTGCGTTAAATTGGACATTGTCCCATTAGAGTAGAGCTATTACCCTGACGAAATCCAAATTTTGAGCAGTTTTTACTGTAGAATTTATTTGTAATGAATTTTTGAATTTTGCACTTTAGACAGTGCACAATAAGCCGCCTAATGCATTTTCTGCCCATTTTCGCGGCGCTGTTTCTCAGTCGCCTCAGAGGGTGCGTTAAATTGGACATTGCCCCATTAGAGTAGAGCTATTACCCTGACGAAATCCAAATTTTGAGCAGTTTTTACTGTAGAATTTATTTTTAATGAATTTTTGAATTTTGAACTTTAGACAGTTCACAATAAGCCACCTAATGCATTTTCTACTCATTTCGCGGCGCTGTTTCTCGGTCGCCTCAAGTTAGACATTGCCCCATTAGAGTAGAGCTACTACCCTGACGAAATCCAAATTTTGAGCAGTTTTTACTGTAGAATTTATTTTTAATGAATTTTTGAATTTTGCACTTTAGACAGTGCACAATAAGCCTCCTAATGCATTTTCTGCCCATTTTGCGGCGCTGTTTCTCGGCCACCTCAGAGGGTGCATTAAATTTGACATTGTCCCATTAGAGTAGACATACTCCTCTAACGAAACCCACATTTTTAGCAGTTTTTACTGTAAGAATTTATTTTTAATGAATTTTTGAATTTTGCACTTTAGACAGTGCACAATAAGCTGCCTAATGCATTTTCTGCCCAATTCGTGGCGCTGTTCCTCGGTCAGCTCAGAGGGTGCGTTAAATTGGACATTGTCCCATTAGAGTAGAGCTATTACCCTGACGAAATCCAAATTTTGAGCAGTTTTTATTGTTGAATTTATTTGTAATGAATTTTTGAATTTTGCACTTTAGACAGTGCACAATAAGCCGCCTAATGCATTTTCTGCACTTTTCGTGGCGCTGTTCCTCGGCGTCGCATCGAGAGGGTGCGTTAAATTGGACATTGTCCCATTAGAGTAGAGCTATTACCCTGACGAAATCCAAATTTTGAGCAGTTTTTACTGTAGAATTTATTTTTAATGAATTTTTGAATTTTGCACTTTAGACAGTGCACAATAAGCCTCCTAATGCATTTTCTGCCCATTTCGTGGCGCTGTTCCTCGGCCACCTCAGAGGGTGCGTTAAATTTGACATTGTCCCATTAGAGTAGAGCTATTACCCTGACGAAATCCAAATTTTGAGCAGTTTTTACTGTAGAATTTATTTTTAATGAATTTTTGAATTTTGCACTTTAGACAGTGCACAATAAGCCTCCTAATGCATTTTCTGCCCATTTCGCGGCGCTGTTTCTCGGTCGCCTCAGAGGGTGCGTTAAATTGGACATTGCCCCATTAGAGTAGAGCTATTACCCTGACGAAATCCAAATTTTGAGCAGTTTTTACTGTAGAAGTTATTTTTAATGAATTTTTGAATTTTGCACTTTAGACACTGCACAATAAGCCACCTAATGCATTTTCTGCCCATTTCGTGGCGCTGTTCCTCGGCCGCCTCAGAGGGTGCGTTAAATTTGACATTGTCCCATTAGAGTAGAGCTACTACCCTGACGAAATCCATATTTTGAGCATTTTTACTGTAGAAGTTATTTTTAATGAATTTTTGAATTTTGCACTTTAGACACTGCACAATAAGCCACCTAATGCATTTTCTGCCCATTTCGTGGCGCTGTTCCTCGGCCGCCTCAGAGGGTGCGTTAAATTTGACATTGTCCCATTAGAGTAGAGCTACTACCCTAACGAAATCCATATTTTGAGCAGTTTTTACTGTAGAAGTTATTTTTAATGAATTTTTGAATTTTGCACTTTAGACACTGCACAATAAGCCACCTAATGCATTTTCTGCCCATTTCGTGGCGCTGTTCCTCGGCCGCCTCAGAGGGTGCGTTAAATCTGACATTGTCCCATTAGAGTAGAGCTACTACCCTGACGAAATCCATATTTTGAGCATTTTTTACTGTAGAATTTATTTTTAATGAATTTTTGAATTTTGCACTTTAGACAGTGCACAATAAGCCTCCTAATGCATTTTCTGCCCATTTCGCGGCGCTGTTCCTCGGCCACCTCAGAGGGTGCATTAAATTTGACATTGTCCCATTAGAGTAGACATACTCCTCTAACAAAACCCATATTTTTAGCAGTTTTTACTGTAGAAGTTATTTTTAATGAATTTTTGAATTTTGCACTTTAGACAGTGCACAATAAGCCGCCTAATGCATTTTCTGCCCATTTCGTGGCGCTGTTCCTCGGTCAACTCAGAGGGTGCGTTAAATTGGACATTGTCCCATTAGAGTAGAGCTATTACCCTGACGAAATCCAAATTTTGAGCAGTTTTTACTGTAGAATTTATTTTTAATGAATTTTTGAATTTTGCACTTTAGACATGCACAATAAGCCACCTAATGCATTTTCTGCCCATTTTTGCGGCGCTGTTTCTCGGTCGCCTCAGAGGGTGCGTTAAAATTGGACATTGCCGCATTTAGAGTAGTGCTATTACCCTGATGAAATCCGAATCTTGAGCAGTTTCTACTGTAGAATTATTTTCTACGAATTTTTGAATTTTGCACGTCCATACGGTGCACAATGAGCCTCCTCATGCGTTTTCTGCCCATTTTGCGGCGCTGTTTCTCGGTCGCCTCAGAGGGTGCGTTAAATTGGACATCGCCCCATTAGAGTACAGCGTCATTACCTGACGCTAAATCCACATTTTGAGCAGTTTTTTACTGTAGAATTTATTTTTAACGAATTTTTTAATTTTGCACTTTAGACAGTGCACAATAAGCCACCTAATGCATTTTCTGCCCATTGCAGCGCTGTTCTCGGTGCCAGACAGTCAGTTAAATTGGACATTGCCCCATAGAGTAAAACTCGACCCCTGACAAAACACAAATTGAGCATTTTTTACGTAGAATTTATTTTTAATCAATTTTTAATTTTGATCAGAACCGAACCACAAATGTCAATTGTACGTTGCTGTCTCCCGCGTCAAGGGTGCGTTAAATTGGACAGTCTCAAGAGAGCTGCCCAAATGAAATCCATATTTTAGCAGTTTTTACTGTAGAAGCAATTTTTAGAATTGCACTTTGACCCCACACAATGTCATTAATGCCCATCGTGGCTGTTCCTCGGCGCCTAAAGAGACGTTAAATTTGACATTGTCCTATTAGAAAGAGCTACCCCTAACGAAATCATATTGAGCAGTTTCTACTGTAGAAGTTATTTTAATGAATTTTTGAATTTTGCACTTTAGGCAGTGCACAATAAGCCTCCTAATGCATTTTCTACCCATTTCGCGGCGCTGTTTCTCGGTCGCCTCAGATGGTGCATTGAATTGGACATTTCCCCATTAGAGTAGAGCTATTACCCTAACGAAATCCAAATTTTGAGCAGTTTTTACTGTAGAATTTATTTTTAATGAATTTTTGAATTTTGCACTTTAGACAGTGCACAATAAGCTGCCTATTGCATTTTCTGCCCAATCCGTGGCGCTGTTCCTCGGTCAACTCAGATGGTGCGTTAAATTGGACATTGTCCCATTAGAGTAGACCTACTCCTCTAACAAAACCCACATTTTTAGCCGTTTTTAGTGTAGAATTTATTTTTAATGAATTTTTGAATTTTGAACTTTAGACAGTGAAACAATAAGCCTCCTAATGCATTTTCTACCCATTTCGCGGCGCTGTTCTCGGTCGCCTCAGAGGGTGCGTTAAATTGGACATTTCCCCATTAGAGTAGAGCTATTACCCTAACGAAATCCAAATTTTGAGCAGTTTTTACTGCAAAATTTATTTTTAATGAATTTTTGAATTTTGCACTTTAGACAGTGCACAATAAGCTGCCTAATGCATTTTCTGCCCAATTCGGTGGCGCTGTTCCTCGGTCAACTCAGAGGGTGCGTTAAATTGGACATTGTCATTAGAGTAGAGCTATTACCTTGACGAAATCCAAATTGAGAAGGTTTTACTGTAGAATTTATTTTTAATGCATTTTTGAATTTTGCACTTTAGACAGTGCACAATAAGCTGCCTAATGCATTTTCTGCCCAATTCGTGGCGCTGTTCCTCGGTCAACTCAGAGGGTGCGTTAAATTGGACATTGTCCCATTAGAGTAGTGCTGCCTATTACCCTGACGAAATCCAAATTTTGAGCAGTTTTTACTGTAGAAGTTATTTTTTATGAATTTTGCACTTTAGACACTGCACAAAAAGCCACCTAATTCATTATCTGCCCATTTCGTGGAGCTGTTCTTCGGCCGCTTCAGAGGGTGCGTCAATTTTGACATTGACCCATTAGAGTATAGCTACTACAGTACTTTCCTGTTTTACCGGACCCCACCATATACCATTTCTGAACTAAAGTCATCCCTGATTGGACTTAACCCCAGTGGATAGGTTTAGGGGCGGGGTTAGGGGTAGGCCATCGTCCCTAATTGGTCTTAACCCCAGTGACGGGTAGGTTTAGGGGCGGGGTTAAGGGTAGGCCATCCTCCCTGATTGGTCTTAACCCCAGTGACGGGTAGGTTTAGGGGCGGGGTTAGGGGTAGGCCATCTCCCTGATTGGTCTTAACCCCAGTGACGGGTAGGTTTAGTTTTTAATGTAGAATTTATTTTTCCTCGGCCGCCTCAGAGGGTGCGTTAAATTTGACATTGTCCCATTAGAGTAGAGCTACTTCCCTAACGAAATCCATATTTTGAGCAGTTTTTACTGTAGAAGTTATTTTTAATGAATTTTTGAATTTTGCCCTTTAGAGACTGCACAATATGCCACCTAATGCATTTTCTTCCCATTTTGTGCCACTGTTCCTCGGCCGCCTCAGACGGTGTGTTAAATTTGACATTGTTCCATTAGAGTATAGCTACTACCCTGACGAAATCCATATATTGAGCATTTTTTACTGTAGAATTTATTTTTAATGAATTTTTGAATTTTGCACTTTAGACACTGCACAATAAGCCACCTAATGCATTTTCTGCCCATTTCGTGGCGCTGTTCCTCGGGCTGCCTCAGAGGGTGCGTTAAATTGGACATTGTCCCATTAGAGTAGAGCTATTACCCTGACGAAATCCAAATTTTGAGCAGTTTTTATTGTTGAATTTATTTGTAATGAATTTTTGAATTTTGCACTTTAGACAGTGCACAATAAGCCGCCTAATGCATTTTCTACACTTTTCGTGGCGCTGTTTCTCAGTCGCATCAGAGGGTGCGTTAAATTGGACATTGACCCATTAGAGTAGAGCTATTACCCTGACGAAATCCAAATTTTGAGCAGTTTTTACTGTAGAATTTATTTTTAATGAATTTTTTAATTTTGCACTTTAGACAGTGCACAATAAGCCTCCTAATGCATTTTCTACCCATTTCGCGGAGCTGTTTCTCGGCCACCTCACAGGGTGCGTTAAATTTGACATTGTCCCATTAGAGTAGAGCTATTACCCTGACGAAATCCAAATTTTGAGCAGTTTTTACTGTAGAATTTATTTTTAATGAATTTTTGAATTTTGCACTTTAGACAGTGCACAATAAGCCTCCTAATGCAATTTTCTACCCATTTCGCGGCGCTGTTTCTCGGTCGCCTCAGAAGGGTGCGTTAAATTTGACATTGCCCCATTACAGTAGAGCTATTACCCTGACGAAATCCAAATTTTGAGCAGTTTTTACTGTTGAAGTTATTTTTAATGAATTTTTGAATTTTGCACTTTAGACACTGCACAATAAGCCACCTAATGCATTCTCTGCCCATTTCGTGGCGCTGTTCCTCGGCCGCCTCAGAGGGTGCGTTAAATTTGACATTGTCCCATTAGAGTAGAGCTACTACCCTAACGAAATCCATATTTTGAGCAGTTTTTACTGTAGAAGTTATTTTTAATGAATTTTTGAATTTTGCACTTTAGACACTGCACAATAAGCCACCTAATGCATTTTCTGCCCATTCGTGGCGCTGTTCCTCGGCCGACTCAGAGGGTGCGTTAAATTTGGACATTGTCCCATTAGAGTAGAGCTACTACCCTGACGAAATCCATATTTTGAGCAGTTTTTACTGTAGAATTTATTTTTAATGAATTTTTGAATTTTGCACTTTAGACACTGCACAATAAGCCACCTAATGCATTTTCTGCCCATTTCGTGGCGCTGTTTCTCGGTCGCCTCAGAGGGTGCGTTAAATTTGACATTGCCCCATTAGAGTAGAGCTATTACCCTGACGAAATCCACATTTTGAGCAGTTTTTACTGTAGAATTTATTTTTAATGAATTTTTGAATTTTGCACTTTAGACAGTGCACAATAAGCCTCCTAATGCATTTTCTGCCCATTTTGCGGCGCTGTTTCTCGGCCACCTCAGAGGGTGCGTTAAATTTGACATTGTCCCATTAGAGTAGACCTACTCCTCTAACAAAACCCAAATTTTTAGCAGTTTTTACTGTAGAATTTATTTTTAATGAATTTTTGAATTTTGAACTTTAGACAGTGCACAATAAGCCTTCTAATGCATTTTCTGCCCATTTTGCGGCTATGTTTCTCGGTCGCCTCAGAGGGTGCGTTAAATTGGACATTGCCTCATTAGAGTAGTGCTATTACCCTGACGAAATCCAAATTTTGAGCAGTTTTTACTGTAGAATTTATTTTTAATGAATTTTTGAATTTTGCACTTTAGACAGTGCACAATAAGCCTCCTAATGCATTTTCTGCCCAATTTGCGGCGCTGTTTCTCGGTCGCCTCAGAGGGTGCGTTAAATTGGACATTGCCTCATTAGAGTAGAGCTATTACCCTGATGAAATCCAAATTTTGAGCAGTTTTTACTGTAGAATTTATTTTTAATGAATTTTTGAATTTTGCACTTTAGACAGTGCACAATAAGCCTCCTAATGCATTTTCTGCCCATTTTGCGGCGCTGTTTCTCGGTCGCCTCAGAGGGTGCGTTAAATTGGACATTGCCCCATTAGAGTACAGCTATTACCCTGACGAAATCCACATTTTGAGCAGTTTTTACTGTAGAATTTATTTTTTATGAATTTTTGAATTTTGAACTTTAGACAGTTCACAATAAGCCACCTAATGCATTTTCTACTCATTTCGCGGCGCTGTTTCTCAGTCGCCTCAGAGGGTGCGTTAAATTGGACATTGCCCCATGAGAGTAGAGCTATTACCCTGACAAAATCCAAATTTTGAGCAGTTTTTACTGTAGAATTTATTTGTAATGAATTTTTGAATTTTGCACTTTAGGCAGTGCACAATAAGCCTCCTAATGCATTTTCTACCCATTTCGCGGCGCTGTTTCTCGGTCGCCTCAGATGGTGCATTAAATTGGACATTGCCCCATTAGAGTAGAGCTATTACCCTAACGAAATCCAAATTTTGAGCAGTTTTTACTGTAGAATTTATTTTTAATGAATTTTTGAATTTTGCACTTTAGACAGTGCACAATAAGCTGCCTATTGCATTTTCTGCCCAAATCCGTGGCGCTGTTCCTCGGTCAACTCAGATGGTGCGTTAAATTGGACATTGTCCCATTAGAGTAGACCTACTCCTCTGAACGAAACCCACATTTTTAGCCGTTTTTAGTGTAGAATTTATTTTTAATGAATTTTTGAATTTTGAACTTTAGACAGTGAAACAATAAGCCTCCTAATGCATTTTCTACCCATTTCGCGGCGCTGTTTCTCGGTCGCCTCAGAGGGTGCGTTAAATTGGACATTTCCCCATTAGAGTAGAGCTATTACCCTAACGAAATCCAAATTTTGAGCAGTTTTTACTGCAAAATTTATTTTTAATGAATTTTTGAATTTTGCACTTTGAGACAGTGCACAATAAGCTGCCTAATGCATTTTCTGCCCATTCGTGGCGCTGTTTCCTCGGTCAACTCAGAGGGTGCGTTAAATTGGACATTGTCATTAGAGTAGAGCTATTACCTTGACGAAATCCAAATTGAGAAGGTTTTACTGTAGAATTTTACTATTTTTTGACTCCAGTTTACAGTGCACACAAGTGCCTGACCATACTCTCTGCCCAGTTGGGCCACCCCTACCCCTGACCTGATCCGTCACCTGGGGCTTAAGTCCAATCAGGGATGACTTTAGTTCAGAAATGGTATATGGTGGGGTCCGGTAAAACAGGAAAGTACTGTAGTAGCTATACTCTAATGGGTCAATGTCAAAATTGACGCACCCTCTGAAGCGGCCGAAGAACAGCTCCACGAAATGGGCAGATAATGAATTAGGTGGCTTTTTGTGCAGTGTCTAAAGTGCAAAATTCATAAAAAATAACTTCTACAGTAAAAACTGCTCAAAATTTGGATTTCGTCAGGGTAATAGGCAGCACTACTCTAATGGGACAATGTCCAATTTAACGCACCCTCTGAGTTGACCGAGGAACAGCGCCACGAATTGGGCAGAAAATGCATTAGGCAGCTTATTGTGCACTGTCTAAAGTGCAAAATTCAAAAATGCATTAAAAATAAATTCTACAGTAAAACCTTCTCAATTTGGATTTCGTCAAGGTAATAGCTCTACTCTAATGACAATGTCCAATTTAACGCACCCTCTGAGTTGACCGAGGAACAGCGCCACGAATTGGGCAGAAAATGCATTAGGCAGCTTATTGTGCACTGTCTAAAGTGCAAAATTCAAAAATTCATTAAAAATAAATTTTGCAGTAAAAACTGCTCAAAATTTGGATTTCGTTAGGGTAATAGCTCTACTCTAATGGGGAAATGTCCAATTTAACGCACCCTCTGAGGCGACCGAGAAACAGCGCCGCGAAATGGGTAGAAAATGCATTAGGAGGCTTATTGTTTCACTGTCTAAAGTTCAAAATTCAAAAATTCATTAAAAATAAATTCTACACTAAAAACGGCTAAAAATGTGGGTTTTGTTAGAGGAGTAGGTCTACTCTAATGGGACAATGTCCAATTTAACGCACCATCTGAGTTGACCGAGGAACAGCGCCACGGATTGGGCAGAAAATGCAATAGGCAGCTTATTGTGCACTGTCTAAAGTGCAAAATTCAAAAATTCATTAAAAATAAATTCTACAGTAAAAACTGCTCAAAATTTGGATTTCGTTAGGGTAATAGCTCTACTCTAATGGGGAAATGTCCAATTTAATGCACCATCTGAGGCGACCGAGAAACAGCGCCGCGAAATGGGTAGAAAATGCATTAGGAGGCTTATTGTGCACTGCCTAAAGTGCAAAATTCAAAAATTCATTACAAATAAATTCTACAGTAAAAACTGCTCAAAATTTGGATTTTGTCAGGGTAATAGCTCTACTCTCATGGGGCAATGTCCAATTTAACGCACCCTCTGAGGCGACTGAGAAACAGCGCCGCGAAATGGGTAGAAAATGCATTAGGTGGCTTATTGTGAACTGTCTAAAGTTCAAAATTCAAAAATTCATAAAAAATAAATTCTACAGTAAAAACTGCTCAAAATGTGGATTTCGTCAGGGTAATAGCTGTACTCTAATGGGGCAATGTCCAATTTAACGCACCCTCTGAGGCGACCGAGAAACAGCGCCGCAAAATGGGCAGAAAATGCATTAGGAGGCTTATTGTGCACTGTCTAAAGTGCAAAATTCAAAAATTCATTAAAAATAAATTCTACAGTAAAAACTGCTCAAAATTTGGATTTCATCAGGGTAATAGCACTACTCTAATGAGGCAATGTCCAATTTAACGCACCCTCTGAGGCGACCGAGAAACAGCGCCGCAAATTGGGCAGAAAATGCATTAGGAGGCTTATTGTGCACTGTCTAAAGTGCAAAATTCAAAAATTCATTAAAAATAAATTCTACAGTAAAAACTGCTCAAAATTTGGATTTCGTTAGGGTAATAGCACTACTCTAATGAGGCAATGTCCAATTTAACGCACCCTCTGAGGCGACCGAGAAACATAGCCGCGAAATGGGCAGAAAATGCATTAGAAGGCTTATTGTGCACTGTCTAAAGTTCAAAATTCAAAAATTCATTAAAAATAAATTCTACAGTAAAAACTGCTAAAAATGTGGGTTTTGTTAGAGGAGTAGGTCTACTCTAATGGGACAATGTCAAATTTAACGCACCCTCTGAGGTGGCCGAGAAACAGCGCCGCAAAATGGGCAGAAAATGCATTAGGAGGCTTATTGTGCACTGTCTAAAGTGCAAAATTCAAAAATTCATTAAAAATAAATTCTACAGTAAAAGCTGCTCAAAATGTGGATTTCGTCAGGGTAATAGCTGTCCTCTAATGGGGCAATGTCTAATTTAACGCACCCTCTGAGGCGACCGAGAAACAGCGCCGCGAAATGGGTAGAAAATGCATTAGGTGGCTTATTGTGCACTGACTAAAGTGCAAAATTCAAAAAATCATTAAAAATAAATTCTACAGTAAAACCTTCTCAAAATTTGGATTTCGTCACGTTAATAACTCTACTCTAATGGGACAATGTCCAATTTAACGCACCCTCTGAGTTGACCGAGGAACAGCGCCACGACATGGGCAGAAAATGCATTAGGCAGCTTATTGTGCACTGTCTAAAGTTCAAAATTCAAAAATTCATTAGAAATAAATTTTACAGTAAAAACTGCTAAAAATTTGGGTTTCGTTAGAGGAGTAGGTCTACTCTAATGGGACAATGTCAAATTTAACGCACCCTCTGAGGCGGCCGAGGAACAGCGCCACGAAATGGGCAGGAATGCATTAGGTGGCATATTGTGCAGTCTCTAAAGTGCAAAATTCAAAAATTCATTAAAAATAACTTCAACAGTAAAAACTGCTCAAAATTTGGATTTCGTCAGGGTAATAGCTCTACTGTAATGGGGCAATGTCAAATTTAACGCACCCTCTGAGGCGACCGAGAAACAGCGCCGCGAAATGGGTAGAAATTGCATTAGGAGGCTTATTGTGCACTGTCTAAAGTGCAAAATTCAAAAATTCATTAAAAATAAATTCTACAGTAAAAACTGCTCAAAATTTGGATTTCGTCAGGGTAATAGCTCTACTCTAATGGGACAATGTCAAATTTAACGCACCCTGTGAGGTGGCCGAGAAACAGCTCCGCGAAATGGGTAGAAAATGCATTAGGAGGCTTATTGTGCACTGTCTAAAGTGCAAAATTAAAAAATTCATTAAAAATAAATTCTACAGTAAAAACTGCTCAAAATTTGGATTTCGTCAGGGTAATAGCTCTACTCTAATGGGTCAATGTCCAATTTAACGCACCCTCTGATGCGACTGAGAAACAGCGCCGCGAAAAGTGTAGAAAATGCATTAGTCGGCTTATTGTGCACTGTCTAAAGTGCAAAATTCAAAAATTCATTACAAATAAATTCAACAATAAAAACTGCTCAAAATTTGGATTTCGTCAGGGTAATAGCTCTACTCTAATGGGACAATGTCCAATTTAACGCACCCTCTGAGGCGCCCGAGAAACAGCGCCACGAAATGGGCAGAAAATGCATTAGGTGGCTTATTGTGCAGGGTCTAAAGTGCAAAATTCAAAAATTCATTAAAAATAAATTCTACAGTAAAAAATGCTCAATATATGGATTTCGTCAGGGTAGTAGCTATACTCTAATGGAACAATGTCAAATTTAACACACCGTCTGAGGCGGCCGAGGAACAGTGGCACAAAATGGGAAGAAAATGCATTAGGTGGCATATTGTGCAGTCTCTAAAGGGCAAAATTCAAAAATTCATTAAAAATAACTTCTACAGTAAAAACTGCTCAAAATATGGATTTCGTTAGGGAAGTAGCTCTACTCTAATGGGACAATGTCAAATTTAACGCACCCTCTGAGGCGGCCGAGGAAAAATAAATTCTACATTAAAAACTAAACCTACCCGTCACTGGGGTTAAGACCAATCAGGGAGATGGCCTACCCCTAACCCCGCCCCTAAACCTACCCGTCACTGGGGTTAAGACCAATCAGGGAGGATGGCCTACCCTTAACCCCGCCCCTAAACCTACCCGTCACTGGGGTTAAGACCAATTAGGGACGATGGCCTACCCCTAACCCCGCCCCTAAACCTATCACTGGGGTTAAGTCCAATCAGGGATGACTTTAGTTCAGAAATGGTATATGGTGGGGTCCGGTAAAACAGGAAAGTACTGTAGTAGCTATACTCTAATGGGTCAATGTCAAAATTGACGCACCCTCTGAAGCGGCCGAAGAACAGCTCCACGAAATGGGCAGATAATGAATTAGGTGGCTTTTTGTGCAGTGTCTAAAGTGCAAAATTCATAAAAAATAACTTCTACAGTAAAAACTGCTCAAAATTTGGATTTCGTCAGGGTAATAGGCAGCACTACTCTAATGGGACAATGTCCAATTTAACGCACCCTCTGAGTTGACCGAGGAACAGCGCCACGAATTGGGCAGAAAATGCATTAGGCAGCTTATTGTGCACTGTCTAAAGTGCAAAATTCAAAAATGCATTAAAAATAAATTCTACAGTAAAACCTTCTCAATTTGGATTTCGTCAAGGTAATAGCTCTACTCTAATGACAATGTCCAATTTAACGCACCCTCTGAGTTGACCGAGGAACAGCGCCACGAATTGGGCAGAAAATGCATTAGGCAGCTTATTGTGCACTGTCTAAAGTGCAAAATTCAAAAATTCATTAAAAATAAATTTTGCAGTAAAAACTGCTCAAAATTTGGATTTCGTTAGGGTAATAGCTCTACTCTAATGGGGAAATGTCCAATTTAACGCACCCTCTGAGGCGACCGAGAAACAGCGCCGCGAAATGGGTAGAAAATGCATTAGGAGGCTTATTGTTTCACTGTCTAAAGTTCAAAATTCAAAAATTCATTAAAAATAAATTCTACACTAAAAACGGCTAAAAATGTGGGTTTCGTTAGAGGAGTAGGTCTACTCTAATGGGACAATGTCCAATTTAACGCACCATCTGAGTTGACCGAGGAACAGCGCCACGGATTGGGCAGAAAATGCAATAGGCAGCTTATTGTGCACTGTCTAAAGTGCAAAATTCAAAAATTAATTAAAAATAAATTCTACAGTAAAAACTGCTCAAAATTTGGATTTCGTTAGGGTAATAGCTCTACTCTAATGGGGAAATGTCCAATTTAATGCACCATCTGAGGCGACCGAGAAACAGCGCCGCGAAATGGGTAGAAAATGCATTAGGAGGCTTATTGTGCACTGCCTAAAGTGCAAAATTCAAAAATTCATTACAAATAAATTCTACAGTAAAAACTGCTCAAAATTTGGATTTTGTCAGGGTAATAGCTCTACTCTCATGGGGCAATGTCCAATTTAACGCACCCTCTGAGGCGACTGAGAAACAGCGCCGCGAAATGGGTAGAAAATGCATTAGGTGGCTTATTGTGAACTGTCTAAAGTTCAAAATTCAAAAATTCATAAAAAATAAATTCTACAGTAAAAACTGCTCAAAATGTGGATTTCGTCAGGGTAATAGCTGTACTCTAATGGGGCAATGTCCAATTTAACGCACCCTCTGAGGCGACCGAGAAACAGCGCCGCAAAATGGGCAGAAAATGCTTTAGGAGGCTTATTGTGCACTGTCTAAAGTGCAAAATTCAAAAATTCATTAAAAATAAATTATACAGTAAAAACTGCTCAAAATTTGGATTTCATCAGGGTAATAGCACTACTCTAATGAGGCAATGTCCAATTTAACGCACCCTCTGAGGCGACCGAGAAACAGCGCCGCAAATTGGGCAGAAAATGCATTAGGAGGCTTATTGTGCACTGTCTAAAGTGCAAAATTCAAAAATTCATTAAAAATAAATTCTACAGTAAAAACTGCTCAAAATTTGGATTTCGTTAGGGTAATAGCACTACTCTAATGAGGCAATGTCCAATTTAACGCACCCTCTGAGGCGACCGAGAAACATAGCCGCAAAATGGGCAGAAAATGCATTAGAAGGCTTATTGTGCACTGTTTAAAGTTCAAAATTCAAAAATTCATTAAAAATAAATTCTACAGTAAAAACTGCTCAAAATTTGGATTTCGTTAGGGTAATAGCTCTACTCTAATGGGGCAATGTCCAATTTAACGCACCCTCTGAGGCGACTGAGAAACAGCGCCGCGAAATGGGTAGAAAATGCATTAGGTGGCTTATTGTGAACTGTCTAAAGTTCAAAATTCAAAAATTCATAAAAAATAAATTCTACAGTAAAAACTGCTCAAAATGTGGATTTCGTCAGGGTAATAGCTGTACTCTAATGGGGCAATGTCCAATTTAACGCACCCTCTGAGGCGACCGAGAAACAGCGCCGCAAAATGGGCAGAAAATGCTTTAGGAGGCTTATTGTGCACTGTCTAAAGTGCAAAATTCAAAAATTCATTAAAAATAAATTATACAGTAAAAACTGCTCAAAATTTGGATTTCATCAGGGTAATAGCACTACTCTAATGAGGCAATGTCCAATTTAACGCACCCCTCTGAGGCGACCGAGAAACAGCGCCGCAAATTGGGCAGAAAATGCATTAGGAGGCTTATTGTGCACTGTCTAAAGTGCAAAATTCAAAAATTCATTAAAAATAAATTCTACAGTAAAAACTGCTCAAAATTTGGATTTCGTTAGGGTAATAGCACTACTCTAATGAGGCAATGTCCAATTTAACGCACCCTCTGAGGCGACCGAGAAACATAGCCGCAAAATGGGCAGAAAATGCATTAGAAGGCTTATTGTGCACTGTTTAAAGTTCAAAATTCAAAAATTCATTAAAAATTAATTCTACAGTAAAAACTGCTCAAAATTTGGATTTCGTTAGGGTAATAGCTCTACACTAATGGGGCAATGTCCAATTTAACGCACCCTCTGAGGCGCCCGAGAAACAGCGCTGCGAAATGGGCAGAAAATGCATTAGGTGGCTTATTGTGCAGTGTCTAAAGTGCAACATTCAAAAATTAATTAAAAATAAATTCTACAGTAAAAAATGATCAAAATATGGATTTCGTCAGCGTAGTGGCTCTACTCTAATGGGGCAATGTCCAATTTAACGCACCCTTTGAGTTGGCCGACAAACAGCGCCACAAAACGGGCAGACATGCAGTAGGTGGCTTATTGTGCAGTGTCTAAAGTGCAAGATTCAAAAATTAATTAAAATAAATTCTACAGTAAAAACTGCTCAAAATATGGATTTCGTTAGGGTAGTAGCTCTACTCTAATGGGACAATGTCAAATTTAACGCACCCTCTGAGGCGGCCGAGGAACAGCGCCACGAAATGGGCAGGAATGCATTAGGTGGCATATTGTGCAGTCTCTAAAGTGCAAAATTCAAAAATTCATTAAAAATAATTTCAACAGTAAAAACTGCTCAAAATTTGGATTTCGTCAGGGTAATAGCTCTACTGTAATGGGGCAATGTCAAATTTAACGCACCCTCTGAGGCGACCGAGAAACAGCGCCGCGAAATGGGTAGAAATTGCATTAGGAGGCTTATTGTGCACTGTCTAAAGTGCAAAATTCAAAAATTCATTAAAAATAAATTCTACAGTAAAAAATGCTCAAAATTTGGATTTCGTCAGGGTAGTAGCTCTACTCTAAACGGACAATGTCAGATTTAACGCACCCTCTGAGGCGGCCGAGGAACAGCGCCACGAAATGGGCAGAAAATGCATTAGGTGGCTTATTGTGCAGTGTCTAAAGTGCAACATTCAAAAATTCATTAAAAATAAATTCTACAGTAAAAAATGTTCAAAACTTGGATTTCGTTAGGGTAGTAGCTCTACTCTAATGGGACAATGTCAAATTTAATGCACCCTCTGAGGCGCCCGAGAAACAGCGCCACGAAATGGGCAGAAAATGCATTAGGTGGCTTATTGTGCAGGGTCTAAAGTGCAAAATTCAAAAATTCATTAAAAATAACTTATACAGTAAAAACTGCTCAAAATACTGATTTCGTTAGGGCAGTAGCTCTACTCTAATAGGACAATGTCAAATTTAACGCACCCTCTGAGGCGGCCGAGGAACAACGCCACGAAATAGGCAGGAATGCATTAGGTGGCTTATTGTGCAGTGTCTAAAGTGCAAAATTCAAATATTCATTAAAAAATAATTCTACAGTAAAAATCGCTCAAATTGTGGATTTCGTTAAAGTAGTAACTCTACTCTAATGGGGCAATGTCCAATTTAACGCACCCTTTGAGTTGGCCGACAAACAGCGCCACGAAATGGGCAGAACTGCATTAGGTGGCTTATTGTGCAGTGTCTAAAGTGCAAAATTCAAAAATTCATTAAAAATAACTTCAACAGTAAAAACTGCTCAAAATTTGGATTTCGTCAGGGTAATAGCTCTACTGTAATGGGGCAATGTCAAATTTAACGCACCCTCTGAGGCGACCGAGAAACAGCGCTGCGAAATGGGTAGAAAATGCATTAGGAGGCTTATTGTGCACTGTCTAAAGTGCAAAATTCAAAAATTCATTAAAAATAAATTCTACAGTAAAAACTGCGTCAAAATTTGGATTTCGTCAGGGTAATAGCTCTACTCTAATGGGACAATGTCAAATTTAACGCACCCTGTGAGTTGGCCGAGAAACAGCTCCGCGAAATGGGTAGAAAATGCATTAGGAGGCTTATTGTGCACTGTCTAAAGTGCAAAATTCAAAAATGCATTAAAAATAAATTCTACAGTAAAAACTGCTCAAAATTTGGATTTCGTCAGGGTAATAGCTCTACTCTAATGGGTCAATGTCCAATTTAACTGCACCCTCTGATGCGACTGAGAAACAGCGCCGCGAAAAGTGTAGAAAATGCATTAGGCGGCTTATTGTGCACTGTCTAAAGTGCAAAATTCAAAAATTCATTACAAATAAATTCAACAATAAAAACTGCTCAAAATTTGGATTTCGTCAGGGTAATAGCTCTACTCTAATGGGACAATGTCCAATTTAACGCACCCTCTGAGCTGACCGAGGAACAGCGCCACGAATTGGGCAGAAAATTCATTAGGCAGCTTATTGTGCACTGTCTAAAGTGCAAAATTCTAAAATTCATTAAAAATAAATTCTTCAGTAAAAACTGCTAAAAATGTGGGTTTCGTCAGAGGAGTATGTCTACTCTAATGGGACAATGTCAAATTTAACGCACCCTCTGAAGCAGCCGAGGAACAGCGCCACGAAATGGCCAAAAAATGCATTAGGTGGCTTATTGTGCACTGTCTAAAGTGCAAAATTCAAAAATTCATAGAAAAATTCTACAGTAAAAAATTCGCAAAATATGGATTTCGTTAGGGCAGTAGCTCTACTCTAAACGGACAATGTCAGATTTAACGCACCCTCTGAGGCGCCCGAGAAACAGCGTCACGAAAAGGACAGAAAATGCATTTGGTGGCTTATTGTGCAGTGTCTAAAGTGCAAAATTCAAAAATTCATTAAAAATAAATTCTACAGTAAAAAAATGCTCAAATTGTGTATTTCGTCAGGGTAGGAGCTCTACTCTATTAGGGCAATGTCCAATTTAACGCACCATCTGAGGCGCCCGAGAAACAGCGCTGCGAAATGGCCAGAAAATGCATTTGGTGGCTTATTGTGCAGTGTCTAAAGTGCAAATTTCAAAAATTCATTAAAAATAAATTCTACAGTAAAAAATGCTCAAAACTTGGATTTCGTCAGGGTAGTAGCTCTACTCTAATGGGACAATGTCAAATTTAACGCACCCTCTGAAGCGGCCGAGGAACAGCGCCACGAAATGGGCAGAAAATGCATTAGGTGGCTTATTGTGCAGTGTCTAAAGTGCAACATTCAAAAATTCATTAAAAATAAATTCTACAGTAAAAAATGCTCAAAACTATGGATTTCGTCAGGGTAGTAGCTCTACTCTAAACGGGACAATGTCAGATTTAACGCACCCTCTGAGGCGGCCGAGGAACAGCGCCACGAAATGGGCAGAAAATGCATTAGGTGGCTTATTGTGCAGTGTCTAAAGTGCAACATTCAAAAATTCATTAAAAATAAATTCTACAGTAAAAAATGCTCAAAACTATGGATTTCGTTAGGGTAGTAGCTCTACTCTAATGGGACAATGTCAAATTTAATGCACCCTCTGAGGCGCCCGAGAAACAGCGCCACGAAATGGGCAGAAAATGCATTAGGTGGCTTATTGTGCAGGGTCTAAAGTGCAAAATTCAAAAATTCATTAAAAATAACTTCTACAGTAAAAACTGCTCAAAATACTGGATTTCGTTAGGGCAGTAGCTCTACTCTAATAGGACAATGTCAAATTTAACGCACCCTCTGAGGCGGCCGAGGAACAGCGCCACGAAATGGGCAGAAAATGCATTAGGTGGCTTATTGTGCAGTGTCTAAAGTGCAAAATTCAAATATTCATTAAAAAATAATTCTACAGTAAAAATCGCTCAAATTGTAGATTTCGTTAAAGTAGTAACTCTACTCTAATGGGGCAATGTCCAATTTAACGCACCCTTTGAGCTGACCGACAAACAGCGCCACGAAATGGGCAGAACTGCATTAGGTGGCTTATTGTGCAGTGTCTAAAGTGCAAAATTCAAAAATTCATTAAAAATAACTTCAACAGTAAGAACTGCTCAAAATTTGGATTTCGTCAGGGTAATAGCTCTACTGTAATGGGGCAATGTCAAATTTAACGCACCCTCTGAGACGACCGAGAAAAAGCGCCGCGAATTGGGTAGAAAATGCATTAGGAGGCTTATTGTGCACTGTCTAAAGTGCAAAATTCAAAAATTCATTAAAAATAAATTCTACAGTAAAAACTGCTCAAAATTTGGATTTCGTCAGGGTAATAGCTCTACTCTAATGGGACAATGTCAAATTTAATGCACCCTGTGAGGTGGCCGAGAAACAGCTCCGCGAAATGGGTAGAAAATGCATTAGGAGGCTTATTGTGCACTGTCTAAAGTGCAAAATTCAAAAATGCATTAAAAATAAATTCTACAGTAAAAACTGCTCAAAATTTGGATTTCGTCAGGGTAATAGCTCTACTCTAATGGGTCAATGTCCAATTTAACGCACCCTCTGATGCGACCTGAGAAACAGCGCCGCGAAAAGTGTAGAAAATGCATTAGGCGGCTTATTGTGCACTGTCTAAAGTGCAAAATTCAAAAATTCATTACAAATAAATTCAACAATAAAAACTGCTCAAAATTTGGATTTCGTCAGGGTAATAGCTCTACTCTAATGGGACAATGTCCAATTTAACGCAACCTCTGAGCTGACCGAGGAACAGCGCCACGAATTGGGCAGAAAATGCATTAGGCAGCTTATTGTGCACTGTCTAAAGTGCAAAATTCTAAAATTCATTAAAAATAAATTCTTCAGTAAAAACTGCTAAAAATGTGGGTTTCGTTAGAGGAGTATGTCTACTCTAATGGGACAATGTCAAATTTAACGCACCCTCTGAGGTGGCCGAGAAACAGCGCCGCAAAATGGGCAGAAAATGCATTAGGAGGCTTATTGTGCACTGTCTAAAGTGCAAAATTTAAAAATTCATTAAAAATAAATTCTAAAGTAAAAACTGCTCAAAATTTGGATTTCGTCAGGGTAGTAGCTCTACTCTAATGGGGCCTTGTCCAATTTAACGCACCCTCTGAGGCGACCGAGAAACAGCGCTGCGAAATGAGTAGAAAATGCATTTGGTGGCTTATTGTGAACTGTCTAAAGTTCAAAATTCAAAAATTCATCAAAAATAAATTCTACAGTAAAAACTGCTCAAAATTTGGATTTCGTCAGGGTAATAGCTCTACTCTAATGGGACAATGTCCAATTTAACGCACCCTCTGAGTTGACCGAGGAACAGCGCCACGAATTGGGCAGAAAATGCATTAGGCAGCTTATTGTGCACTGTCTAAAGTGCAAAATTCAAAAATTCATAAAAAAAAAATTCTACAGTACACTGCTAAAAATGTGGGTTTTGTTAGAGGAGTATGTCTACTCTAATGGTACAATGTCAAATTTAATGCACCCTCTGAGGTGGCCGAGAAACAGCGCCGCAAAATGGGCAGAAAATGCATTAGGAGGCTTATTGTGCACGGTCTAAAGTGCAAAATTCACAAATTCATTAAAAATAAATTCTACAGTAAAAAATTCTCAAAATATGGATTTTGTTAGGGCAGTAGCTCTACTCTAAATGGACAATGTCAGATTTAACGCACCCTCTGAGGCGCCCGAGAAACAGCGCCACGAAATGGGCAGAAAATGCATTAGGTGGCTTATTGTGCAGGGTCTAAAGTGCAAAATTCAAAAATTCATTAAAAATAACTTCTACAGTAAAAACTGCTCAAAATATGGATTTCGTTAGGGAAGTAGCTCTACTCTAATAGGACAATGTCAAATTTAACCCACCCTCTGAAGCAGCCGAGAAACAGCGCCACGAAATGGCCAAAAAATGCATTAGGTGGCTTATTGTGCACTGTCTAAAGTGCAAAATTCAAAAATTCATTGAAAAATTCTACAGTAAAAAATTCTCAAAATATGGATTTCGTTAGGGCAGTAGCTCTACTCTAAACGGACAATGTCAGATTTAACGCACCCTCTGAGGCGCCCGAGAAACAGCGTCACGAAAAGGACAGAAAATGCATTTGGTGGCTTATTTTGCAGTGTCTAAAGTGCAAAATTCAAAAATTCATTAAAAATAAATTCTACAGTAAAAAAATGCTCAAATTGTGTATTTCGTCAGGGTAGGAGCTCTACTCTATTAGGGCAATGTCCAATTTAACGCACCATCTGAGGCGCCCGAGAAACAGCGCTGCGAATTGGCCAGAAAATGCATTTGGTGGCTTATTGTGCAGTGTCTAAAGTGCAAATTTCAAAAATTCATTAAAAATAAATTCTACAGTAAAAAATGCTCAAAACTTGGATTTCGTCAGGGTAGTAGCTCTACTCTAATGGGACAATGTCAAATTTAACGCACCCTCTGAAGCGGCCGAGGAACAGCGCCACGAAATGGGCAGAAAATGCATTAGGTGGCTTATTGTGCAGTGTCTAAAGTGCAACATTCAAAAATTCATTAAAAATAAATTCTACAGTAAAAAATGCTCAAAACTTGGATTTCGTTAGGGTAGTAGCTCTACTCTAATGGGACAATGTCAAATTTAATGCACCCTCTGAGGCGCCCGAGGAACAGCGCCACGAAATGGGCAGAAAATGCATTAGGTGGCTTATTGTGCAGGGTCTAAAGTGCAAAATTAAAAAATTCATTAAAAATAACTTCTACAGTAAAAACTGCTCAAAATATGGATTTCGTTAGGGCAGTAGCTCTTCTCTAATAGGACAATGTCAAATTTAACGCACCCTCAGAAGCAGCCGAGGAACAGCGCCACGAAATGGGCAGAAAATGCATTAGGTGGCTTATTGTGCAGGGTCTAAAGTGCAAAATTCAAAAATTTATTAAAAATAAATTCTACAGTAACAAATGCTCAAAATATGGAATTCGACAGGGTAGGAGCTCTACTCTATAAGGGCAATGTCCAATTTAACGCACCCTCTGAGGCGCCCGAGAAACAGCGCTGCGAAATGGCCAGAGAATGCATTTGGTGGCTTATTGTGCAGTGTCTAAAGTTGCAAAATTCAAAAATTCATTAAAAATAACTTCAACAGTAAAAACTGCTCAAAATTTGGATTTCGTCAGGGTAATAGCTCTACTGTAATGGGGCAATGTCAAATTTAACGCACCCTCTGAGGCGACCGAGAAACAGCGCCGCGAAATGGGTAGAAAATGCATTAGGAGGCTTATTGTGCACTGTCTAAAGTGCAAAATTCAAAAATTCATTAAAAATAAATTCTACAGTAAAAACTGCTCAAAATTTGGATTTCGTCAGGGTAATAGCTCTACTCTAATGGGACAATGTCAAATTTAACGCACCCTGTGAGGTGGCCGAGAAACAGCTCCGCGAAATGGGTAGAAAATGCATTAGGAGGCTTATTGTGCACTGTCTAAAGTGCAAAATTCAAAAATGCATTAAAAATAAATTCTACAGTAAAAACTGCTCAAAATTTGGATTTCGTCAGGGTAATAGCTCTACTCTAATGGGTCAATGTCCAATTTAACGCACCCTCTGATGCGACTGAGAAACAGCGCCGCGAAAAGTGTAGAAAATGCATTAGGCGGCTTATTGTGCACTGTCTAAAGTGCAAAATTCAAAAATTCATTACAAATAAATTCAACAATAAAAACTGCTCAAAATTTGGATTTCGTCAGGGTAATAGCTCTACTCTAATGGGACAATGTCCAATTTAACGCACCCTCTGAGCTGACCGAGGAACAGCGCCACGAATTGGGCAGAAAATTCATTAGGCAGCTTATTGTGCACTGTCTAAAGTGCAAAATTCTAAAATTCATTAAAAATAATTTCTTCAGTAAAAACTGCTAAAAATGTGGGTTTCGTTAGAGGAGTATGTCTACTCTAATGGGACAATGTCAAATTTAACGCACCCTCTGAGGTGGCCGAGAAACAGCGCCGCAAAATGGGCAGAAAATGCATTAGGAGGCTTATTGTGCACTGTCTAAAGTGCAAAATTTAAAAATTCATTAAAAATAAATTCTAAAGTAAAAACTGCTCAAAATTTGGATTCTCGTCAGGGTAGTAGCTCTACTCTAATGGGGCCTCTGAGGCGACCGAGAAACAGCGCCGCGAAATGAGAAGAAAATGCATTAGGTGGCTTATTGTGAACTGTCTAAAGTTCAAAATTCAAAAATTCATCAAAAATAAATTCTACAGTAAAAACTGCTCAAAATTTGGATTTCGTCAGGGTAATAGCTCTACTCTAATGGGACAATGTCCAATTTAACGCACCCTCTGAGTTGACCGAGGAACAGCGCCACGAATTGGGCAGAAAATGCATTAGGCAGCTTATTGTGCACTGTCTAAAGTGCAAAATTCAAAAATTCACAAAAAAAAATTTCTACAGTACACTGCTAAAAATGTGGGTTTTGTTAGAGGAGTATGTCTACTCTAATGGGACAATGTCAAATTTAATGCACCCTCTGAGGTGGCCGAGAAACAGCGCCGCAAAATGGGCAAAAAATGCATTAGGAGGCTTGTTGTGCACTGTCTAAAGTGCAAAATTCAAAAATTCATTAAAAATAAATTCTACAGTAAAAAATTCTCAAAATATGGATTTCGTTAGGGCAGTAGCTCTACTCTAAATGGACAATGTCAGATTTAACGCACCCTCTGAGGCGCACGAGAAACAGCGCCACGAAATGGGCAGAAAATGCATTAGGTGGCTTATTGTGCAGGGTCTAAAGTGCAAAATTCAAAAATTCATTAAAAATAACTTCTACAGTAAAAACTGCTCAAAATATGGATTTCGTTAGGGCAGTAGCTCTACTCTAATGGGACAATGTCAAATTTAACGCACCCTCTGAGGCGGCCGAGGAACAGCGCCACGAAATGGGCAGAGAATGCATTAGGTGGCTTATTGTGCAGTGTCTAAAGTGCAAAATTCAAATATTCATTAAAAAATAAATTCTACAGTAAAAATCGCTCAAATTGTGGATTTCGTTAAAGTAGTAACTATACTCTAATGGGGCAATGTCCAATTTAACGCACCCTTTGAGTTGGCCGATAAACAGCGCCACGAAATGGGCAGAACTGGATTAGGTGGCTTATTGTGCAGTGTCTAAAGTGCAAAATTCAAAAATTCATTAAAAATAACTTCAACAGTAAAAACTGCTCAAAATTTGGATTTCGTCAGGGTAATAGCTCTACTGTAATGGGGCAATGTCAAATTTAACGCACCCTCTGAGGCGACCGAGAAACAGCGCCGCGAAATGGGTAGAAAATGCATTAGGAGGCTTATTGTGCACTGTCTAAAGTGCAAAATTCAAAAATTCATTAAAAATAAATTCTACAGTAAAAACTGCTCAAAATTTGGATTTCGTCAGGGTAATAGCTCTACTCTAATGGGACAATGTCAAATTTAACGCACCCTGTGAGGTGGCCGAGAAACAGCTCCGCGAAATGGGTAGAAAATGCATTAGGAGGCTTATTGTGCACTGTCTAAAGTGCAAAATTCAAAAATGCATTAAAAATAAATTCTACAGTAAAAACTGCTCAAAATTTGGATTTCGTCAGGGTAATAGCTCTACTCTAATGGGTCAATGTCCAATTTAACGCACCCTCTGATGCGACTGAGAAACAGCGCCGCGAAAAGTGTAGAAAATGCATTAGGCGGCTTATTGTGCACTGTCTAAAGTGCAAAATTCAAAAATTCATTACAAATAAATTCAACAATAAAAACTGCTCAAAATTTGGATTTCGTCAGGGTAATAGCTCTACTCTAATGGGACAATGTCCAATTTAACGCACCCTCTGAGCTGACCGAGGAACAGCGCCACGAATTGGGCAGAAAATTCATTAGGCAGCTTATTGTGCACTGTCTAAAGTGCAAAATTCTAAAATTCATTAAAAATAATTTCTTCAGTAAAAACTGCTAAAAATGTGGGTTTCGTTAGAGGAGTATGTCTACTCTAATGGGACAATGTCAAATTTAACGCACCCTCTGAGGTGGCCGAGAAACAGCGCCGCAAAATGGGCAGAAAATGCATTCAGGAGGCTTATTGTGCACTGTCTAAAGTGCAAAATTTAAAAATTCATTAAAAATAAATTCTAAAGTAAAAACTGCTCAAAATTTGGATTTCGTCAGGGTAGTAGCTCTACTCTAATGGGGCCTCTGAGGTGACCGAGAAACAGCGCCGCGAAATGAGAAGAAAATGCATTAGGTGGCTTATTGTGAACTGTCTAAAGTTCAAAATTCAAAAATTCATCAAAAATAAATTCTACAGTAAAAACTGCTCAAAATTTGGATTTCGTCAGGGTAATAGCTCTACTCTAATGGGTCAATGTCCAATTTAACGCACCCTCCTGATGCGACTGAGAAACAGCGCCGCGAAAAGTGTAGAAAATGCATTAGGCGGCTTATTGTGCACTGTCTAAAGTGCAAAATTCAAAAATTCTTTACAAATAAATTCTACAGTAAAAACTGCTCAAAATTTGGATTTCGTCAGGGTAATAGCTCTACTCTAATGGGACAATGTCCAATTTAACGCACCCTCTGAGTTGACCGAGGAACAGCGCCACGAATTGGGCAGAAAATGCATTAGGCAGCTTATTGTGCACTGTCTAAAGTGCAAAATTCAAAAATTCACTAAAAAAAATTTTTACAGTACACTGCTAAAAATGTGGGTTTTGTTAGAGGAGTATGTCTACTCTAATGGGACAATGTCAAATTTAATGCACCCTCTGAGGTGGCCGAGAAACAGCGCCGCGAAATGGGCAGAAAATGCATTAGGAGGCTTGTTGTGCACTGTCTAAAGTGCAAAATTCAAAAATTCATTAAAAATAAATTCTACAGTAAAAAATTCTCAAAATATGGATTTCGTTAGGGCAGTAGCTCTACTCTAAATGGACAATGTCAGATTTAACGCACCCTCTGAGGCGCACGAGAAACAGCGCCACGAAATGGGCAGAAAATGCATTAGGTGGCTTATTGTGCAGGGTCTAAAGTGCAAAATTCAAAAATTCATTAAAAATAACTTCTACAGTAAAAACTGCTCAAAATATGGATTTCGTTAGGGCAGTAGCTCTACTCTAATGGGACAATGTCAAATTTAATGCACCCTCTGAGGCGGCCGAGGAACAGCGCCACGAAATGGGCAGGAATGCATTAGGTGGCTCATTGTGCAGTGTCTAAAGTGCAAAATTCAAATATTCATTAAAAAATAATTCTACAGTAAAAATCGCTCAAATTGTGGATTTCGTTAAAGTAGTAACTATACTCTAATGGGGCAATGTCCAATTTAACGCACCCTTTGAGTTGGCCGATAAACAGCGCCACGAAATGGGCAGAACTGGATTAGGTGGCTTATTGTGCAGTGTCTAAAGTGCAAAATTCAAAAATTCATTAAAAATAACTTCAACAGTAAAAACTGCTCAAAATTTGGATTTCGTCAGGGTAATAGCTCTACTGTAATGGGGCAATGTCAAATTTAACGCACCCTCTGAGGCGACCGAGAAACAGCGCCGCGAAATGGGTAGAAAATGCATTAGGAGGCTTATTGTGCACTGTCTAAAGTGCAAAATTCAAAAATTCATTAAAAATAAATTCTACAGTAAAAACTGCTCAAAATTTGGATTTCGTCAGGGTAATAGCTCTACTCTAATGGGACAATGTCAAATTTAACGCACCCTGTGAGGTGGCCGAGAAACAGCTCCGCGAAATGGGTAGAAAATGCATTAGGAGGCTTATTGTGCACTGTCTAAAGTGCAAAATTCAAAAATGCATTAAAAATAAATTCTACAGTAAAAACTGCTCAAAATTTGGATTTCGTCAGGGTAATAGCTCTACTCTAATGGGTCAATGTCCAATTTAACGCACCCTCTGATGCGACTGAGAAACAGCGCCGCGAAAAGTGTAGAAAATGCATTAGGCGGCTTATTGTGCACTGTCTAAAGTGCAAAATTCAAAAATTCATTACAAATAAATTCAACAATAAAAACTGCTCAAAATTTGGATTTCGTCAGGGTAATAGCTCTACTCTAATGGGACAATGTCCAATTTAACGCACCCTCTGAGCTGACCGAGGAACAGCGCCACGAATTGGGCAGAAAATTCATTAGGCAGCTTATTGTGCACTGTCTAAAGTGCAAAATTCTAAAATTCATTAAAAATAATTTCTTCAGTAAAAACTGCTAAAAATGTGGGTTTCGTTAGAGGAGTATGTCTACTCTAATGGGACAATGTCAAATTTAACGCACCCTCTGAGGTGGCCGAGAAACAGCGCCGCAAAATGGGCAGAAAATGCATTAGGAGGCTTATTGTGCACTGTCTAAAGTGCAAAATTTAAAAATTCATTAAAAATAAATTCTAAAGTAAAAACTGCTCAAAATTTGGATTTCGTCAGGGTAGTAGCTCTACTCTAATGGGGCCTCTGAGGCGACCGAGAAACAGCGCCGCGAAATGAGAAGAAAATGCATTAGGTGGCTTATTGTGAACTGTCTAAAGTTCAAAATTCAAAAATTCATCAAAAATAAATTCTACAGTAAAAACTGCTCAAAATTTGGATTTCGTCAGGGTAATAGCTCTACTCTAATGGGTCAATGTCCAATTTAACGCACCCTCTGATGCGACTGAGAAACAGCGCCGCGAAAAGTGTAGAAAATGCATTAGGCGGCTTATTGTGCACTGTCTAAAGTGCAAAATTCAAAAATTCTTTACAAATAAATTCTTCAGTAAAAACTGCTCAAAATTTGGATTTCGTCAGGGTAGTAGCTCTACTCTAATGGGACAATGTCCAATTTAACGCACCCTCTGAGGTGACCGAGGAACAGCGCCACGAAATGGGCAGAAAATGCATTAGGTGGCTTATTGTGCAGTGTCTAAAGTGCAAAATTCAAAAATTCATTAAAAATAACTTCTACAGTAAAAACTGCTCAAAATATGGATTTCGTTAGGGTAGTAGCTCTACTCTAATGGGACAATGTCAAATTTAATGCACCCTCTGAGGTGGCCGAGGAACAGCGCCACGAAATGGGCAGAAAATGCATTAGGTGGCTTATTGTGCAGTGTCTAAAGTGCAAAATTCAAAAATTCATTGAAAATAAATTCTACAGTAAAAATTGCTCAAAATATGGATTTCGTTAGGGCAGTAGCTCTACTCTAATGGGGCAATGTCAAATTTAACGCACCCTCTGAGGTGGCACGAGAAACAGCGCCACGAAATGGGCAGAAAATGCATTAGGTGGCTTATTGTGCAGTGTCTAAAGTGCAAAATTCAAAAATTCATTAAAAATAACTTCAACAGTAAAAACTGCTCAAAATTTGGATTTCGTCAGGGTAATAGCTCTACTGTAATGGGGCAATGTCAAATTTAACGCACCCTCTGAGGCGACCGAGGAACAGCGCCGCGAAATGGGCAGAAAATGCATTAGGAGGCTTATTGTGCACTGTCTAAAGTGCAAAATTCAAAAATTCATTAAAAATAAATTCTACAGTAAAAACTGCTCAAAATTTGGATTTCGTCAGGGTAATAGCTCTACTCTAATGGGACAATGTCAAATTTAATGCACCCTGTGAGTTGGCCGAGAAACAGCTCTGCGAAATGGGTAGAAAATGCATTAGGAGGCTTATTGTGCACTGTCTAAAGTGCAAAATTCAAAAATGCATTAAAAATAAATTCTACAGTAAAAACTGCTCAAAATTTGGATTTCGTCAGGGTAATAGCTCTACTGTAATGGGTCAATGTCAAATTTAACGCACCCTCTGATGCGACTGAGAAACAGCGCCGCGAAAAGTGTAGAAAATGCATTAGGCGGCTTATTGTGCACTGTCTAAAGTGCAAAATTCAAAAATTCATTACAAATAAATTCAACAATAAAAACTGCTCAAAATTTGGATTTCGTCAGGGTAATAGCTCTACTCTAATGGGACAATGTCCAATTTAACGCACCCTCTGAGCTGACCGAGGAACAGCGCCACGAATTGGGCAGAAAATTCATTAGGCAGCTTATTGTGCACTGTCTAAAGTGCAAAATTCTAAAATTCATTAAAAATAAATTCTTCAGTAAAAACTGCTAAAAATGTGGGTTTCGTTAGAGGAGTATGTCTACTCTAATGGGACAATGTCAAATTTAACGCACCCTCTGAGGTGGCCGAGAAACAGCGCCGCAAAATGGGCAGAAAATGCATTAGGAGGCTTATTGTGCACTGTCTAAAGTGCAAAATTTAAAAATTCATTAGAAATAAATTCTAAAGTAAAAACTGCTCAAAATTTGGATTTCGTCAGGGTAGTAGCTCTACTCTAATGGGGCCTTGTCCAATTTAACGCACCCTCTGAGGCGACCGAGAAACAGCGCTGCGAAATGAGTAGAAAATGCATTAGGTGGCTTATTGTGAACTGTCTAAAGTTCAAAATTCAAAAATTCATCAAAAATAAATTCTACAGTAAAAACTGCTCAAAATTTGGATTTCGTCAGGGTGATAGCTCTACTCTAATGGGACAATGTCCAATTTAACGCACCCTCTGAGTTGACCGAGGAACAGCGCCACGAATTGGGCAGAAAATGCATTAGGCAGCTTATTGTGCACTGTCTAAAGTGCAAAATTCAAAAATTCATTAAAAAAAAATTCTACAGTACACTGCTAAAAATGTGGGTTTTGTTAGAGGAGTATGTCTACTCTAATGGTACAATGTCAAATTTAATGCACCCTCTGAGGTGGCCGAGAGAACAGCGCCGCAAAATGGGCAGAAAATGCATTAGGAGGCTTATTGTGCACGGTCTAAAGTGCAAAATTCAAAAATTCATTAAAAATAAATTCTACAGTAAAAAATTCTCAAAATATGGATTTTGTTAGGGCAGTAGCTCTACTCTAAATGGACAATGTCAGATTTAACGCACCCTCTGAGGCGCCCGAGAAACAGCGCCACGAAATGGGCAGAAAATGCATTAGGCAGCTTATTGTGCAGGGTCTAAAGTGCAAAATTCAAAAATTCATTAAAAATAACTTCTACAGTAAAAACTGCTCAAAATATGGATTTCGTTAAGGAAGTAGCTCTACTCTAATAGGACAATGTCAAATTTAACGCACCCTCTGAAGCAGCCGAGGAACAGCGCCACGAAATGGCCAGAAAATGCATTAGGTGGCTTATTGTGCACTGTCTAAAGTGCAAAATTCAAAAATTCATTGAAAAATTCTACAGTAAAAAATTCTCAAAATATGGATTTCGTTAGGGCAGTAGCTCTACTCTAAATGGACAATGTCAGATTTAACGCACCCTCTGAGGCGCCCGAGAAACAGCGTCACGAAAAGGACAGAACATGCATTTGGTGGCTTATTGTGCAGTGTCTAAAGTGCAAAATTCAAAAATTCATTAAAAATAAATTCTACAGTAAAAAAATGCTCAAATTGTGTATTTCGTCAGGGTAGGAGCTCTACTCTATTAGGGCAATGTCCAATTTAACGCACCATCTGAGGCGCCCGAGAAACAGCGCTGCGAAATGGCCAGAAAATGCATTTGGTGGCTTATTGTGCAGTGTCTAAAGTGCAAATTTCAAAAATTCATTAAAAATAAATTCTACTGTAAAAAATGCTCAAAACTTGGATTTCGTCAGGGTAGTAGCTCTACTCTAATGGGACAATGTCAAATTTAACGCACCCTCTGAAGCGGCCGAGGAACAGCGCCACGAAATGGGCAGAAAATGCATTAGGTGGCTTATTGTGCAGTGTCTAAAGTGCAACATTCAAAAATTCATTAAAAATAAATTCTACAGTAAAAAATGCTCAAAACTTGGATTTCGTCAGGGTAGTAGCTCTACTCTAAACGGACAATGTCAGATTTAACGCACCCTCTGAGGCGGCCGAGGAACAGCGCCACGAAATGGGCAGAAAATGCATTAGGTGGCTTATTGTGCAGTGTCTAAAGTGCAACATTCAAAAATTCATTAAAAATAAATTCTACAGTAAAAAATGCTCAAAACTTGGATTTCGTTAGGGTAGTAGCTCTACTCTAATGGGACAATGTCAAATTTAACGCACCCTCTGAGGCGCCCGAGAAACAGCGCCACGAAATGGGCAGAAAATGCATTAGGTGGCTTATTGTGCAGGGTCTAAAGTGCAAAATTAAAAAATTCATTAAAAATAACTTCTACAGGAAAAACTGCTCAAAATATAGATTTCGTTAGGGAAGTAGCTCTACTCTAATAGGACAATGTCAAATTTAACTGCACCCTCTGAGGCGCCCGAGAAACAGTTCCACGAAATGGGCAGAAAATGCATTCGGTGGCTTATTGTGCAGGGTCTAAAGTGCAAAATTCAAAAATTCATTAAAAATAACTTCTACAGTAAAAATTGCTCAAAATATGGATTTCGTTAGGGCAGTAGCTCTTCTCTAATAGGACAATGTCAAATTTAACGCACCCTCAGAAGCAGCCGAGGAACAGCGCCACGAAATGGGCAGAAAATGCATTAGGTGGCTTATTGTGCAGGGTCTAAAGTGCAAAATTCAAAAATGTATTAAAAATAAATTCTACAGTAAA
The DNA here is from genome assembly GCA_030378365.1 of Hybognathus amarus. Classification (NCBI taxonomy): domain Eukaryota; kingdom Metazoa; phylum Chordata; class Actinopteri; order Cypriniformes; family Leuciscidae; genus Hybognathus; species Hybognathus amarus. The sequence goes on from JAQIUQ010000238.1 coordinate 244,579, forward strand.
AAATGCTCAAAATATGGAATTCGACAGGGTAGGAGCTCTACTCTATAAGGGCAATGTCCAATTTAACGCACCCTCTGAGGCGCCCGAGAAACAGCGCTGCGAAATGGCCAGAAAATGCATTTGGTGGCTTATTGTGCAGTGTCTAAAGTTCAAACTTCAAAAATTCATTAAAAATAAATTCTGCAGTAAAAAATGCTCAAAACTTGGATTTCGTCAGGGTAGTAGCTCTACTCTAATGGGACAATGTCAAATTTAACGCACCCTCTGAAGCAGCCGAAGGAACAGCGCCACGAAATGGGAAGAAAATGCATTAGGTGGCATATTGTGCAGTCTCTAAAGTGCAAAATTCAAAAATTCATTAAAAATAAATTCTACAGTAAAAACTGCTCAAATTTTGGATTTCGTCAGGGTAATAGCTCTACTCTAATGGGGCCTTCTCCAATTTAACGCACCCTCTCGAGGCGACCGACAGCGCCGCGAAATGAGTAGAAAATGCATTAGGTGGCTTATTGTGAAATATCTGAAGTTTAAAATTCAAAAATTCATCAAAAATAAATTATACAGTAAAACTGCTCAAAATTTGGATTTCGTTAGAGGAGTTGGTCTACTCTAATGGGACAATGTCAAATTAAACCACCCTGTGAGGTGGCCGAGAAACAGCGCCGCGAAATGGGCAGAAAATGCATTAGGTGGCTTATTGTGCAGTGTCTAAAGTGCAACATTCAAAAATTCATTAAAAATAAATTCTACAGTAAAAAATGCTCAAAACTTGGATTTCGTTAGGGTAGTAGCTCTACTCTAATGGGACAATGTCAAATTTAACGCACCCTCTGAGGCGCCCGAGAAACAGCGCCACGAAATGGGCAGAAAATGCATTAGGTGGCTTATTGTGCAGGGTCTAAAGTGCAAAATTAAAAAAAAATTCATAAAAATAACTTCTACAGTAAAAACTGCTCAAAATATAGATTTCGTTAGGGAAGTAGCTCTACTCTAATAGGACAATGTCAAATTTAACGCACCCTCTGAGGCGCCCGAGAAACAGTTCCACGAAATGGGTAGAAAATGCATTCGGTGGCTTATTGTGCAGGGTCTAAAGTGCAAAATTCAAAAATTCATTAAAAATAACTTCTACAGTAAAAACTGCTCAAAATATGGATTTCGTTAGGGCAGTAGCTCTACTCTAATAGGACAATGTCAAATTTAACGCACCCTCAGAAGCAGCCGAGGAACAGCGCCACGAAATGGGCAGAAAATGCATTTGGTGGCTTATTGTGCAGTGTCTAAAGTGCAAAATTCAAAAATTCATTAAAAATAAATTCTACAGTAAAAAATGCTCAAAATTTGTGATTTCGTCAGGGTAATAGCTCTACTCTAATGGGACAATGTCCAATTTAACGCACCCTCTGAGTTGACCGAGGAACAGCGCCACGAATTGGGCAGAAAATGCATTAGGCAGCTTATTGTGCACTGTCTAAAGTGCAAAATTCAAAAATTCATTAAAAAAAAATTCTACAGTACACTGCTAAAAATGTGGGTTTTGTTAGAGGAGTATGTCTACTCTAATGGGACAATGTCAAATTTAATGCACCCTCTGAGGTGGCCGAGAAACAGCGCCGCAAAATGGGCAGAAAATGCATTAGGAGGCTTATTGTGCACGGTCTAAAGTGCAAAATTCAAAAATTCATTAAAAATAAATTCTACAGTAAAAAATTCTCAAAATATGGATTTTGTTAGGGCAGTAGCTCTACTCTAAATGGACAATGTCAGATTTAACGCACCCTCTGAGGCGCCCGAGAAACAGCGCCACGAAATGGGCAGAAAATGCATTAGGCGGCTTATTGTGCAGGGTCTAAAGTGCAAAATTCAAAAATTCATTAAAAATAACTTCTACAGTAAAAACTGCTCAAAATATGGATTTCGTTAGGGAAGTAGCTCTACTCTAATAGGACAATGTCAAATTTAACGCACCCTCTGAAGCAGCCGAGGAACAGCGCCACGAAATGGCCAGAAAATGCATTAGGTGGCTTATTGTGCACTGTCTAAAGTGCAAAATTCAAAAATTCATTGAAAAATTCTACAGTAAAAAATTCTCAAAATATGGATTTCGTTAGGGCAGTAGCTCTACTCTAAATGGACAATGTCAGATTTAACGCACCCTCTGAGGCGCCCGAGAAACAGCGTCACGAAAAGGACAGAACATGCATTTGGTGGCTTATTGTGCAGTGTCTAAAGTGCAAAATTCAAAAATTCATTAAAAATAAATTCTACAGTAAAAAAATGCTCAAATTGTGTATTTCGTCAGGGTAGGAGCTTCTACTCTATTAGGGCAATGTCCAATTTAACGCACCATCTGAGGCGCCCGAGAAACAGCGCTGCGAAATGGCCAGAAAATGCATTTGGTGGCTTATTGTGCAGTGTCTAAAGTGCAAATTTCAAAAATTCATTAAAAATAAATTCTACTGTAAAAAATGCTCAAAACTTGGATTTCGTCAGGGTAGTAGCTCTACTCTAATGGGACAATGTCAAATTTAACGCACCCTCTGAAGCGGCCGAGGAACAGCGCCACGAAATGGGCAGAAAATGCATTAGGTGGCTTATTGTGCAGTGTCTAAAGTGCAACATTCAAAAATTCATTAAAAATAAATTCTACAGTAAAAAATGCTCAAAACTTGGATTTCGTCAGGGTAGTAGCTCTACTCTAAACGGACAATGTCAGATTTAACGCACCCTCTGAGGCGGCCGAGGAACAGCGCCACGAAATGGGCAGAAAATGCATTAGGTGGCTTATTGTGCAGTGTCTAAAGTGCAACATTCAAAAATTCATTAAAAATAAATTCTACAGTAAAAAATGCTCAAAACTTGGATTTCGTTAGGGTAGTAGCTCTACTCTAATGGGACAATGTCAAATTTAATGCACCCTCTGAGGCGCCCGAGAAACAGCGCCACGAAATGGGCAGAAAATGCATTAGGTGGCTTATTGTGCAGGGTCTAAAGTGCAAAATTAAAAAATTCATTAAAAATAACTTCTACAGGAAAAACTGCTCAAAATATAGATTTCGTTAGGGAAGTAGCTCTACTCTAATAGGACAATGTCAAATTTAACGCACCCTCTGAGGCGCCCGAGAAACAGTTCCACGAAATGGGCAGAAAATGCATTCGGTGGCTTATTGTGCAGGGTCTAAAGTGCAAAATTCAGAAAATTCATTAAAAATAACTTCTACAGTAAAAATTGCTCAAAATATGGATTTCGTTAGGGCAGTAGCTCTTCTCTAATAGGACAATGTCAAATTTAACGCACCCTCAGAAGCAGCCGAGGAACAGCGCCACGAAATGGGCAGAAAATGCATTAGGTGGCTTATTGTGCAGGGTCTAAAGTGCAAAATTCAAAAATGTATTAAAAATAAATTCTACAGTAAAAAATGCTCAAAATATGGAATTCGACAGGGTAGGAGCTCTACTCTATAAGGGCAATGTCCAATTTAACGCACCCTCTGAGGCGCCCGAGAAACAGCGCTGCGAAATGGCCAGAAAATGCATTTGGTGGCTTATTGTGCAGTGTCTAAAGTTCAAACTTCAAAAATTCATTAAAAATAAATTCTGCAGTAAAAAATGCTCAAAACTTGGATTTCGTCAGGGTAGTAGCTCTACTCTAATGGGACAATGTCAAATTTAACGCACCCTCTGAAGCAGCCGAAGGAACAGCGCCACGAAATGGGAAGAAAATGCATTAGGTGGCATATTGTGCAGTCTCTAAAGTGCAAAATTCAAAAAGTCATTAAAAATAAATTCTACAGTAAAAACTGCTCAAATTTTGGATTTCGTCAGGGTAATAGCTCTACTCTAATGGGGCCTTCTCCAATTTAACGCACCCTCCTGAGGCGACCGACAGCGCCGCGAAATGAGTAGAAAATGCATTAGGTGGCTTATTGTGAAATATCTGAAGTTTAAAATTCAAAAATTCATCAAAAATAAATTATACAGTAAAACTGCTCAAAATTTGGATTTCGTTAGAGGAGTTGGTCTACTCTAATGGGACAATGTCAAATTAAACCACCCTGTGAGGTGGCCGAGAAACAGCGCCGCGAAATGGGCAGAAAATGCATTAGGTGGCTTATTGTGCAGTGTCTAAAGTGCAACATTCAAAAATTCATTAAAAATAAATTCTACAGTAAAAAATGCTCAAAACTTGGATTTCGTTAGGGTAGTAGCTCTACTCTAATGGGACAATGTCAAATTTAACGCACCCTCTGAGGCGCCCGAGAAACAGCGCCACGAAATGGGCAGAAAATGCATTAGGTGGCTTATTGTGCAGGGTCTAAAGTGCAAAATTAAAAAAAAATTCATAAAAATAACTTCTACAGTAAAAACTGCTCAAAATATAGATTTCGTTAGGGAAGTAGCTCTACTCTAATAGGACAATGTCAAATTTAACGCACCCTCTGAGGCGCCCGAGAAACAGTTCCACGAAATGGGTAGAAAATGCATTCGGTGGCTTATTGTGCAGGGTCTAAAGTGCAAAATTCAAAAATTCATTAAAAATAACTTCTACAGTAAAAACTGCTCAAAATATGGATTTCGTTAGGGCAGTAGCTCTACTCTAATAGGACAATGTCAAATTTAACGCACCCTCAGAAGCAGCCGAGGAACAGCGCCACGAAATGGCCAGAAAATGCATTTGGTGGCTTATTGTGCAGTGTCTAAAGTGCAAAATTCAAAAATTGATTAAAAATAAATTCTACAGTAAAAAATGCTCAATTTGTGTATTTCGTCAGGGTAGGAGCTCTACTCTATAAGGGCAATGTCCAATTTAACGCACCCTCTGAGGCGCCCGAGAAACAGCGCTGCGAAATGGCCAGAAAATGCATTTGGTGGCTTATTGTGCAGTGTCTAAAGTTCAAACTTCAAAAATTCATTAAAAATAAATTCTACAGTAAAAAATGCTCAAAACTTGGATTTCGTCAGGGTAGTAGCTCTACTCTAATGGGGCCTTGTCCAATTTAACGCACCCTCTGAGGCGACCGAGAAACAGCGCCGCGAAATGAGTAGAAAATGCATTAGGTGGCTTATTGTGAAATATCTAAAGTTTAAAATTCAAAAATTCATCAAAAATAAATTATACAGTAAAAACTGCTCAAAATTTGGATTTCGTTGGAGGAGTTGGTCTACTCTAATGGGACAATGTCAAATTAAACCACCCTGTGAGGTGGCCGAGAAACAGCGCCGCGAAATGGTTAGAAAATGCATTAGGAGGCTTATTGTTCACTGTCTAAAGTGCAAAATTCATAAAAAATAAATTCTACAGTAAAAACTGCTCAAAATGTGGATTTCGTCAGGGTAATAGCTGTACTCTAATGGAGCAATGTCCAATTTAACGCACCCTCTGAGTTGAGCCGAGGAACAGCGCCACGAAATGGGCAGAAAATGCATTAGGCAGCTTATTGTGCACTGTCTAAAGTGCAAAATTCAAAAATTCATTAAAAATAAATTCTACAGTAAAAACTGATCAAAATGTGGATTTCGTCAGGGTATTAGCTGTACTCTAATGGGGCAATGTCCAATTTAACGCACCCTCTGAGGCGACCGAGGAACAGCGCCACGAAATGGGCAGAAAATGCAGTTAGGAGGCTTATTGTGCACTGTCTAAAGTGCAAAATTAGAAAAATAATTGAAAAATTCTACAGTAAAAAATTCTCAAAATATGGATTTCGTTAGGGCAGTAGCTCTACTCTAAACGGACAATGTCAGATTTAACGCACCCTCTGAGGCGCCCGAGAAACAGCGTCACGAAAAGGACAGAAAATGCATTTGGTGGCTTATTGTGCAGTGTCTAAAGTGCAAAATTCAAAAATTCATTAAAAATAAATTCTACAGTAAAAATGCTCAAACTTGCATTTCGTCAGGGTAGTAGCTCTACTCTAATGGGGCCTTGTCCAATTTAACGCACCCTCTGAGGCGACCGAGAAACAGCGCGCGAAATGAGTAGAAAATGCATTAGGTGGCTTATTGTGAAATATCTAAAGTTTAAAATCCAAAAATTCATCAAAAATAAATTATACAGTAAAAACTGCTCAAAATTTGGATTTCGTTGGAGGAGTTGGTCTACTCTAATGGGACAATGTCAAATTAAACCACCCTGTGAGGTGGCCGAGAAACAGCGCCGCGAAATGGTTAGAAAATGCATTAGGAGGCTTATTGTTCACTGTCTAAAGTGCAAAATTCATAAAAAATAAATTCTACAGTAAAAACTGCTCAAAATGTGGATTTCGTCAGGGTAATAGCTGTACTCTAATGGAGCAATGTCCAATTTAACGCACCTTCTGAGTTGAGCCGAGGAAAGCGCCACGAAATGGGCAGAAAATGCATTAGGCAGCTTATTGTGCACTGTCTAAAGTGTAAAATTCAAAAATTCATTAAAAATAAATTCTACAGTAAAAACTGATCAAAATGTGGATTTCGTCAGGGTATTAGCTGTACTCTAATGGGGCAATGTCCAATTTAACGCACCCTCTGAGGCGACCGAGGAACAGTGCCACGGAAATGGGCAGAAAATGCATTAGGAGGCTTATTGTGCACTGTCTAAAGTGCAAAATTCAAAAATTAATTGAAAAATTCTACAGTAAAAAATTCTCAAAATATGGATTTCGTCAGGGCAGTAGCTCTACTCTAAACGGACAATGTCAGATTTAACGCACCCTCTGAGGCGCCCGAGAAACAGCGCTCACGAAAAGGACAGAAAATGCATTTGGTGGCTTATTGTGCAGTGTCTAAAGTGCAAATTTCAAAAATTCATTAAAAATAAATTCTACCAGAAAAAAATGCTCAAAACTTGGATTTCGTCAGGGTAGTAGCTCTACTCTAATGGGACAATGTCAAATGTAACGCACCCTCTGAAGCGGCCGAGGAACAGCGCCACGAAATGGGCAGAAAATGCATTAGGTGGCTTATTGTGCAGTGTCTAAAGTGCAACATTCAAAAATTCATTAAAAATAAATTCTACAGTAAAAAATGCTCAAAACTTGGATTTCGTCAGGGTAGTAGCTCTACTCTAAACGGACAATGTCAGATTTAACGCACCCTCTGAGGCGGCCGAGGAACAGCGCCACGAAATGGGCAGAAAATGCATTAGGTGGCTTATTGTGCAGTGTCTAAAGTGCAACATTCAAAAATTCATTAAAAATAAATTCTACAGTAAAAAATGCTCAAAACTATGGATTTCGTTAGGGTAGTAGCTCTACTCTAATGGGACAATGTCAAATTTAACGCACCCTCTGAGGCGCCCGAGAAACAGCGCCACGAAATGGGCAGAAAATGCATTAGGTGGCTTATTTTGCAGGGTCTAAAGTGCAAAATTAAAAAATTCATTAAAAATAACTTCTACAGTAAAAACTGCTCAAAATATAGATTTCGTTAGGGAAGTAGCTCTACTCTAATAGGACAATGTCAAATTTAACGCACCCTCTGAGGCGCCCGAGAAACAGTTCCACGAAATGGGCAGAAAATGCATTCGGTGGCTTATTGTGCAGGGTCTAAAGTGCAAAATTCAAAAATTCATTAAAAATAACTTCTACAGTAAAAACTGCTCAAAATATGGATTTCGTCAGGGTAGTAGCTCTACTCTAATGGGACAATGTCAAATTTAACGCACCCTCTGAGGCGGCCGAGGAACAGCGCCACGAAATGGGCAGAAAATGCATTAGGTGGCTTATTGTGCAGTGTCTAAAGTGCAAAATTCAAAAATTCATTAAAAATAAATTCTACAGTAAAAACTGCTCAAAATATGGATTTCGTCAGGGTAGTAGCTCTACTCTAATGGGACAATGTCAAATTTAACGCACCCTCTGAGGCGAGCCGAGGAACAGCGCCACGAAATGGGCAGAAAATGCATTAGGTGGCTTATTGTGCAGTGTCTAAAGTGCAAAATTCAAAAATTCATTAAAAATAAATTCTACAGTAAAAAATGCTCAAAATATGGATTTCGTCAGGGTAGTAGCTCTACTCTAAAGGGACAATGTCAGATTTAACGCACCCTCTGAGGCGCCCGAGAAACAGCGTCACGAAATGGACAGAAAATGCATTTGGTGGCTTATTGTGCAGTGTCTAAAGTGCAAAATTCAAAAATTCATTAAAAATAAATTCTACAGTAAAAAATGCTCAAAACTTGGATTTCGTCAGGGTAGTAGCTCTACTCTAATGGGGCCTTGTCCAATTTAACGCACCCTCTGAGGCGACCGAGAAACAGCGCGGCGAAATGAGTAGAAAATGCATTAGGTGGCTTATTGTGAAATATCTAAAGTTTAAAATTCAAAAATTCATCAAAAATAAATTATACAGTAAAAACTGCTCAAAATTTGGATTTCGTTGGAGGAGTTGGTCTACTCTAATGGGACAATGTCAAATTAAACCACCCTGTGAGGTGGCCGAGAAACAGCGCTGCGAAATGGTTAGAAAATGCATTAGGAGGCTTATTGTTCACTGTCTAAAGTGCAAAATTCATAAAAAATAAATTCTACAGTAAAAACTGCTCAAAATGTGGATTTCGTCAGGGTAATAGCTGTACTCTAATGGAGCAATGTCCAATTTAACGCACCCTCTGAGTTGACCGAGGAACAGCGCCACGAAATGGGCAGAAAATGCATTAGGCAGCTTATTGTGCACTGTCTAAAGTGCAAAATTCAAAAATTCATTAAAAATAAATTCTACAGTAAAAACTGATCAAAATGTGGATTTCGTCAGGGTTATTAGCTGTACTCTAATGGGGCAATGTCCAATTTAACGCACCCTCTGAGGCGACCGAGGAACAGCGCCACGAAATGGGCAGAAAATGCATTAGGAGGCTTATTGTGCACTGTCTAAAGTGCAAAATTCAGAAAAATAATTGAAAAAATTCTACAGTAAAAAATTCTCAAAATATGGATTTCGTTAGGGCAGTAGCTCTACTCTAAACGGACAATGTCAGATTTAATGCACCCTCTGAGGCGCCCGAGCAACAGCGTCACGAAAAGGACAGAAAATGCATTTGGTGGCTTATTGTGCAGTGTCTAAAGTGCAAAATTCAAAAATTCATTAAAAATAAATTCTACCAGTAAAAAATGCTCAAAACTATGGATTTCGTCAGGGTAGTAGCTCTACTCTAATGGGACAATGTCAAATTTAACGCACCCTCTGAAGCGGCCGAGGAACAGCGCCACGAAATGGGCAGAAAATGCATTAGGTGGCTTATTGTGCAGTGTCTAAAGTGCAACATTCAAAAATTCATTAAAAATAAATTCTACAGTAAAAAATGCTCAAAACTTGGATTTCGTCAGGGTAGTAGCTCTACTCTAAAGGGACAATGTCAGATTTAACGCACCCTCTGAGGCGGCCGAGGAACAGCGCCACGAAATGGGCAGAAAATGCATTAGGTGGCTTA